>JALXFT010004742.1:0-122754 GCA_023376895.1 Aspiorhynchus laticeps
CGTTCCTTCCTCCTTGATCCTTTCTTCCAATTCTGGATCAAGGACAAAGGAGTGCTGTTTGAAGAAGGGCGAGATTTCGATTTCAGCCTGATACTCGTCGTCGGTAAGGTGATACGATGCTAACTCGTCGATATGGAGGATCGAGCCCTTAGGGACAGTGATCCATAAAGTTTGGTTGGGCAAGGTAATGCGTGTGGCTGTGTCGTGTTGATCGTATGTGAGGGTAGCTGTTTGTGCCGGGGTGTTGACCAGCCATCGGTTTCCGATGATTTCGGCTTGCGTTACCTCAACTTGAGAATGTGGTGTCGCTTCAGCGGGGCAGCTAATGTCGTGTCTAATGGATTCTAGGCCGCAGATGCCCTCAGTATTATCGCGTACGAAAGGTTTACTCGGGCAAAGGAAGTGAATGTCCTTCGTGCGCGTACACATCCTCAGGTTTGGGACCAAGTACAACTGTTCGTTGCTATCGTGATACGCAACGACTTCAGGAGTGTGGATTTTGACATAGGTGTTCCCTTGCCAAAATCCCACATTCACAACGTCTTTGAGCCGGTAAATGTTATTCGAGTCGATAATGGGCAAACTGAGGAGAAAGGCCAAGTCGCCTGCTTCCGGGTCTACGTACAAGGGAATAGCGATACCCAGGGAAAAGGCGAGATGGGTTTGGATGGGACTAGCATGGCCCGCGGTGGCCGAAGTTAGGATATTTTGGACAAGGTCCAAGTAGTGTGCAATCCTATCCATGGCTAAGTTATCAATCGAGGAACTTACTCGATAGCATGTCGTTCATGATTTGGCGGGTCGCCTCGATCGGTTGATAACGGTTCTCACAACGAGTAACAACGACTTTATTGAAGGGAGTCAATCTTAATTTTGGGACCTGGATTTAAATAATTGGTAAAGGGAGTTCCCTGATGAGGGGACTAGAGGGGAGAGGAAATTATAGTGAAAGAGGAAGAAGAAAAAAAACAAAAAACAAAGAGAGACACAGGTGAAAGGAAACAACAAAACGAGAAACGGCGGCACAAGGACACCGAATGAGGTTAGGCAGCAAACGAGTGTCACATGTGTGAAATAACTCCTCTCTACTAGAGGTTGGCTCTAGCAGTGCAGCTGAGGAGAGAGTGTAAGTGTTGTGTTTCAACAAGGTCGCTATATGTTTTCCTAACAACAGAAATTATGTTAGTGTGGTGTAGAGCATATGATTGTCGGTCTGTGTCAGTGGGTTTGATCTTCCCCCTTTTCCAGTCGGCTGGAGCTCTGGTGCCTCTTTATCTGGTTTCGATGGACCCATCGAAGGACTGGCTCGCTACGCCCTTGTCCGATTTTGATTCGGTAGGCGACAGGTGAGAGCTTGTCTACAATCGCGTGGGGTCCTGTCCAGTGAGGTAGGAACTTCTTTGACAGGCGATGGGGAGCGTTCTGCCTTGGTCGGGCGAAGCTGTAGTACCACACTTTGTCTCCGACATTGAACTCATGATGAGAGGCCTTTTGGTCATAGTAGGCTTTACGACCTTCCGCGCTTCGTTGTAGTTGCTGTTGAGCGAAGGCGAAAGTCGTTCTCAGGTGCTGATGCAACTCTTCCAGGTATTGGTGAGTGGTATAGGCAGTGACGAGGTTCAGGTCACCAGGTTGGTACAGCAGGTGTAGCGGTAGCGTCATGTTTCTCCCTGTCATCAATGTGAATGGGGGTACGCCGGTAGACTGGTGAGGGGTGGCTCGAGCAGCCATCAGTACCAGCGGAAGTTTAATATCCCAATCCTTTTGATTGGCAGACACATACTTCTTCAACATGCTGACCACTGTTTTATTGGCCCGTTCAACTTGACCCGAGGAAATTGGGTGATGGCTTATATGGAGCTTGGCCTGTACACCGAGGAGTTTCCACATTTCCTGCATGATGTCGGCGGTGAAGTGGGTTCCGCGGTCAGAGTTGACCCTTAAAGGCAGTCCAAATCTTGAGAAGATGTGGTTCATTAACAGGCAGGCTGTTGTTTCTGCTGTATCATTGGGAGCTGGGAGGCACTCTATCCACTTCGTGAATTCGCAGACCACGGTGAGGAAGTATTTGTTACCTCGCGTTGACCGTGGCAGGGGTCCTACCCAGTCTATTTGGAGGTCCGACCAGGGGAAAGTCATTCCTTTCCTTTGCAGTGGGGCTCGGTGGTTTGGGTTTGCCGGTTGAAATTGGCAACACACCAGGCATCCTTTTACGTATTCCGCCACGTCTTGCTGCATGCCAGGCCAGTATGCTACTTGCTTGAGTGTTTCATAGGTGGCCTTGGCGCCGTGGTGTCCTGCGCATGGTGCATCGTGGGCGTGTGTCAGCATCATCCCCCTTTGGCCGTGAGGGACTACGAGCTTTGGCGTAGTTAGGGGCTCAGGGACATACGCGAGCACACCGTCTCTTAGATGCAGCATGTGCTTGATTGAGTGGAGCGTGCGGAGCTCGGAGGAAGCAGCTAGGTCGGAGGTGGAAATAGGATGAATTAAGGGGTCGGAAATGTGAGCTGCCATAGTTCGCAGTGTTTGATCCGCATTTTGAAGTGTGAGGAGATCGTTAGCAGCGAACTGAGGTGAAATGGCAATGTGGGAGGAGGTGGGGTTTTGTACACCAGTGGCGTGTTGGTGGCGGGTTATGGCCGCTACTGAAGGGTTGGGAGGGAGGGCTTGAAATGTCCAGGACTCTCCGTATAATGCACCTGCTTTGGCGAGGGCATCGGTTTGGTCATTGAAGTCTTTGTCTTGTCCTGGTTGACGTGAATGACCTCGAACCTTTTTCCAATAAACGATAATGTCATGTTCAGTGACAATGGCATCGCCTGCTTGGAAGAGTTCCTGGTGTTTGACAGGCTTGTTGTTAGCTGTCTTGAATCCATTCTGTTTCCATCCAGCTAAATGGCATGTGAAGCTTAGACGGGCGTAGTTCGCATCGGTACAGATGAGGAGTTCTTTGATGTTGTGGGATGCCGCCATTTGAAGTGTGATGAGGATGGCTGCTATTTCAGCATATTGCGATGAGCGAGGGCCTAAGTTGAATTGCTGCGGTGGGCAGGGGTCGTTGTTGAGCCAGACCACTCCCGCTCCAGCTTGTAAATTGCCCTTGTGGTTGTAGGAGCAGCCGTCGACATATGCTGTGGGCATTCCTTCACATACATTCTCCTCGAAGTACCTGTGATTCGTCAGTTGAGGTTGTGGTGGTTCTTTAGGTTCCGCTGGAGTATGCAGCGTGTCCATTGAACAGTTTTGGCAGGCTGCTAGCCCATTTCCAAGTGAGGATTTGTAGTTTTGGGCATATCTTGCTTCGATGTCTCGTCCTTGGAGTGTCATTAGCCAGGTAGCTATGCGTGCGTTGGTCACCACGCCATCTCTGATGCGTTGACTGTTTAGGAAGGTGATCGGCTGATGACAAGTCTCGATGATGACTTTCTGTGCACCGATGTAATTAGAGAAACGCTGGATAGCCCACACAGTGCAAAGCAACGCCTTTTCGCAGTTTGAGTACTTGCATTCTGGGGGAAGCAGCGTTTTGCTGGCATAAGCGACCACTCGTTTGTCTTTGTCATGGAGCTGGTATAGGCCTGCGCTGAGGCAATGACTGGAGAATCCAACGTCCAGATAGAATTCTTTTTCTGGGTCTGGGTAGGCAAGGCACGGAGCAGAGCACAGGCGCTGTTTGAGCTGGCCCATTGCTGTGTCCTGTGTTTCCGTCCAAACGAAGGGTTCATCCTTTTTCAGGAGGGAAGTTAGTGGTCGTGCGATGTCAGCATAGTTTTCGATGAACTGTCGTGAATAATTGCACACTCCCAGAAAGCTTCGCAGCTCAGAGATGTTAGTCGGCGTCTTTATGCTTTGGATTGCTTGGGTGCGGTTAGACTGTGGCTCGATGCCGTTTCTTCCGACAAGCAATCCGACATAGTTCACCTTGGTTTTGCACCACTGTCCTTTGTGAAGGGCGATCTTGGCTCCTGCCGTTGTCAGCTGGTTTAGGACGTGATTGATCTCTTTGAGGTGGTCTTCCACACTTGAGCTTTTCATCAAAACGTCATCTACATAGACAAGGTTGCCTCTGGCTCTGGCGTCAGGGCATGCTTTGTTTAGGAAGATGTTGAATTCTGCTGGTGAGTTGGCATAGCCGAAGGGACACCGTGTGAAGGGGTACTGTCGATTGCCAAAGGTGAATGCCAGCTTGTGTTGGTCATCGGGATGGACAGGGATTGTCCAGAACCCGGAGGCGACGTCCAATGTAGAAAGGATCGTCGAGCCTTTGATTTTTGGAATTTCTTGATCCAACTGGGTCATAGGCCATCGTGACAATGGTACTTGATGATTCAACTTGCGATAGTCGATGGTGGGCCGCCATTTGCCGTTTGGTTTTAGGACTGGCCATATCGGGGCAGAGTATGTGCTGTTACAGGGCCGGATGACCCCCTTTTCCAGCATGGAGTCAACAATCTCTTGCACTGGCTCATATGACGCTATTGGAATCTTGTACTGTCGCACAAATGTGGGTGGTGCATTTGGGTTTGTCGGGATGCGCACAGTGTGGATGTTTGTCAGTCCACAATCCAGGGAATCCTTTGCGAAGGAGTCCTTGTATTTGTGCAGAACCTCTTTGAGTCCTTGGCGATCCGCTTCATTGTGGAGGGCATCTGCCTCACTCAGGATCTGTTGAACTTGTGCGTTGAACTCTGCGTAGGGTTCTTCTGCAGTGAGGTCATTTGAGGGGCTTTGGGCCCCGATGGTCACCTGTGTAGGTGATTCTGTCGCAGGCTGTGTTGAGACAGCATAGACAGCGAGATGAGTGTCATCTGTTAGTTCTGACCGGCAGACGCTTTCTCTGGACATCGGCAGAATGGATGTGATGTCAATCACTTCATGGGGTTTTGTGAATGTTACGGTGTCGTCGTAGTCGTCTGACATTAGCTGTGTGGGTATAAGGCCTATGACAGGTACCATCAGTTCAAAGTCGTGGAACGCCTGGCTGATGAGCCATCCCAGGTGATTGGCTTTGGGAACGTGGATGTCTTGGGCCGTACAGTTGTTGAACAACACATACACAGCACGAGACGACACTTCAATGAGAGGTGTGGCTTCCAGAGTCAGTCCGAGTTTTAGGTAGGTCCTGGAAGGTTGGAAGAAACCTAGCTTACTGTTGAGCATTTGGCCAGGTCGCATGTTGAGGCGGACGCTGACACTCTTGCTGTAGGCAGGTATTGTGGCTTCTTGCTCCGTGATCATAGCACATGCGTCTGGCATGGTTTGACCGGATTGGAGATTCTTGAGGTTGACTGACGTTGTCAGTTGGTGTGACAGGGGAGCCCATATGATGTCGTTTACGGTATCAATGCAAGCATTGAGCCGGGCCAGGATATCCGCTCCAATGTAGATGTCATGCGGCAGGTCTGAGACAACGAGGAAGTAGTGAGTTAGCTGTCTGTTGTTCCATCGTATGTCCAGAGCGCAGATGATCTTGGAGGTGGCCATGGTTGTCGACCAGGGACTGAGAGGGAAGCGGTTGTGCTTAGCGACATGTGATAGACACTGATGTCTTTGCTTCAATGTTTTGAATAGCTTCAGGCTGATGGCTGAGTTCTCTGCCCACAGGGCTAGTGCCGTGTCGGACACTGATGTGCCTTGGACATCTATTGCAGTCATGATTCGAAGGGGGCCTGCGTTTGATTCAGGCTCCTGCAGTGAGCAGAGGAGAGGGTCCTTGTCCTTGCTGTTTGTGCTTGGTCCAGATCCTGGCTTTGCTACTGCATCATCGATCAGTGACTTAGGGATGGTGTCGGTGACTTGACACTGCGACTCGTTGGAGTCTAACGCCTGGCAAGGCAGAGGTTCGCGGACTTGTGTCCACATCTTTAGGTGCTTGAAGTCTATAGGCCAATTATAGGTTTGTAAACATTTGGGATGCGCGCGCATCGTGGTTGCAGAAAACCCGGGAGAGATGGCCTTTACGGATAGAGAATTACACCGATATGGTACAAAATAATTCGATTTAAAAAGATTACAGATTATATTGATTAGATTTCATTTTCAAAATGTTCTTCACATATTACAAGAGCTTGTCACCCAGCGATAAGCACTGTTATGCAACGAAATTGACGTTAGATAGTGGAATAGTCTTACAGATCCGAAACAGGGATGACGTTTTTGTGGGCGGAGCCTATCTGGTGGCCGAAAATGACGGTTTTCCAGGCAGTCTATGGAGCTATGGAATAAAAGAATTAAAAAAAAAGGTAAATTTGATTTTAAATTTCAAAATTCTGAGTTTATTCTCACAATTCAGAGATTATCTCACAATTCTAATAAGGAAAAACAACTCGACATTCTCTCTTTTCCCCTCGGCTCTTCTGGCTTTTTTCCCCTTAGAATTGACAAACTCACTATTTTTGAGTTAAATGGAGTTATAAAGCCCAAATTAGGAGATATAAACTTGCATTTGCGAGGAAAAAAGTCAGAATTGTGAGATAAAATAAATAAACGTTATTTAAAAATGTTAATAGTAATAGGTTTAAATAATATGTCATGCTGTAACTGTAGGGCTAATACAATACGTCCCCTATGAGCAGAATATGTGAATATTATGTAGACCTATTTTTTAAATCAAATTTATGCTTTAAAAGTAGAGTAATTATAGCAGTTTCATCCATAGTATGTCCGTTTAAACGTCTGCATTTAGCTTCAAATGGCATATTTGATGACAGTATTCTATAAAAAATTATTTGCATTCAGATTTTGACATCAAAAGGCACCAAAATATTTTTATTTTACCCGTTTACCCATTTACCTCCACTTGTTACCAGTGTTTTTCTGCAACCACTATGCGCGCGCAGCTGCAAGTGACGTAACCGTGACGTCTACTCTGAATTGGTCTATTAGAGGTTCGAAGCGATTAAGCAGATCTTTCCCAATGAGGAGTGGATACGTTTTAAGTGGTGAAACGTATACGGGATGGACGAGGTCCATCGATCCCACCGTTAGGTGAATTGGGGCCACATGTTTTAGTTGTAGGCCCGTGTGGGAGTATGCTTGAAGGTTTAGTTCACACTTTTGGAGTTTGAGGGTTCTGTTAGTCCTCTTTGATCTTTCTTGGATTTCCTCCAGGAGTTCGGTAGACATTAGAGTAATGTCGGCTCCCGTATCGAGGAGGGCTTCGACTCTGATGTGTCGTTCGATGATGATGGAGAGGTAGAATTTTCTGGCTATACCTTTCTCAATGAGATCGCCTAGGAGTTGAGGGACTGGAGTTTGGGAGGAAACAGTTAGGATATCAGGGCTGATGGGGCGTTCTTCGGAGGAGTGGCAGATGACCAAGACAGCACTTTCAGGAACTTGAGGGGTTTCGTCAGCAGGTGTTTGTTGGACGCTGCTGTAATTTGGAGCATTAGGTGTTGAGTTAGTGTCTAACTCTGTTGCTGGGTTTTCAGGTGGGGTTTCGTGTCCATCTGAAGTTAGTGCGATTACGGTTCTCTGAGAGTGAGGTGAAGGAGTGCTGTTCTCCTTGGCTGGTTGTGTCAACTGGTCGCTGCCATCTTGTCCGGCCGCTAGTCAGGCTGAATCTGGTTTCTCTTTCTTTTCCCATTTCCGATCTTCCTCCTTCCGTTGGAAGAATTCTTTCATCATCATTTTCATCAGTTCTTGTGAGTCGAAACACGGTGGTGTCTCTTGTTCCTGTGTGGGTTCAGTTTGAGCTCGGTCAGCTTGGAATCTTTGCGAATTCTTTCGTCGATTCCTTGGGCTGGTTGCTCCAGGGTGAGTTTGTCGTCTTCCCTTGGAGTTTGCATTGGATTCCCATGAGTTTTTCCCTCTTGAGTTTCCAAATGAGCATGGCTGGTTCCACGATCTCTCCCACTGACTTTCGTGGGGCCTTGACTGGTCCCATGTCTTTTCCCAGTGGCGTCCAGGTGAGCGTTGATGTCCACGCGGTCCATCCCAGCGTTTGTACCTCTGTTTAGATCGGGTACCAGCATGGGAGTCTCGTTCTTTGTTGGACGAGGGTGCATTCCACTCCCTGGGTGGCGGCTTGGCATTGTCTTGGCGTTGGGCGCCCTCTAGCGCCAGCCCTTGACTTTGAATGTTGAAGTCAAGAACGGCTGGGGTTTTGGCACCTTTTTCTGAGGCCATCTTTTGTTTGCCGTAGGCTTTCTGCGCCAAGTCTCGTAACTGCTGAGCATTCATTGTCCGTGGACATGCAAGAACGCCAAGATGGTGGCTTACGCCGGGATGAAGGTTTCGTAGGAAGAGAGTTTTAAAGTTCAGTTCATCCTCCATGTCAGGTTCGTTGCGAGTTCCAAAGTATGCCTGTCTGAGTTGGCTGTAGTAGGCTTGAGGAGGTTCGTGACGTCCTTGTCTCGTCTCCAGGGCAGCCACAAGGCCTTGTTCGGACTCAGGGTCAGAGAACTCTTTAATGAGGGCTTCTCGGAGCAGTTGGTAATAATTCTTTGTGTGAGCAGGCTGCCTGTCCAGGAAGCTGCGAACTTCAGAACTGGATGTCGTTCGAAGTAAATATAGTCTATCTTTGTCTGTAACGTTAGGTCGCATTTCCAGGTGGAAATTGATATCTTGGAGATACGCTTGGACATTTGGGCTATTTGGCACGCTCGGGGTGAATTTGCCAATGTTCCTAGCGAGCTTGTCGAGGTCTTTTAGGTCCAAGCCGTGCGATGATCTGTGACTGGCTGCAGCAGATTCTTTTGGCTGAGGTAACGTGATGTAATGTTCTCCAGAGTGAGTTGGTGAATGTTTCAACACCACCCCCTCCATCTTTTTCTCACGTGTCAGTCCAGGAACAGGTGAACCGGTCCTGCTCGGCAGGGGTGAGGTCGATGCGCGTCGTGTCCTTGATGGCTCACGGCGCAGTTCGTAAACATGCTTGAGTTCCTCTTGGAAACTGTCAGATTCCTCTTTGACGTAGTCAAGCTGTCGTGTTAGAAGGCTGATCTCGTTTCTTGACTCATCCAGGTGAGCTTCAAGGGCTTTGATTCTGCCGTTTTTATCTCTGAAGTCGGCCTTTGCTTTCTACAGAAGCTGTTCAGCATACTGTAGCTTTTTGGACCGATCATCGTAGTCTGCCTTGACCTTTTCCAATTCTTGGCTAGTAGCTGCTAGGGTTTCTTTTAGCTGGTTGATCTCCTCCTCAGTGCCTTGTTCCGCCTCATCCGACCCTTCCCGTCGTTCCTGAGCTTCAAGTTCCAGCTGCTCTATGCGTCGTTGTGGGCGTGTCAGCTCCTGCTGGCATTGTGCAGCGTGCTTGTCGCTCAACTTGAGGGTGGCGATGAGTGTGTGGCTTAAGGAGCCAGTGATCTTGGCTAATTCTTTGTGATTGTAGCTGTGACTTGGGTCTTGTGCCATGAGGCTTGTTATGTTGTCATCCAGCTGGTCTTGTGTCTGATGTTTTAGTGTTTCAGCAGCCTTAGGGAGGAGGCTGTTTGTTGCAATGCTTAGCCATGTTTCCAAATCCTCCCAGTGACCGACATGTCCTGTTGTGTGAGACATGTTTGGGCGTGGTGAGTGGGATCTCGAACCACGACTGACACAGACCTTGAAAAGAAAAGAAAACAAAAAACAAACAAACCAAAATAGAACAAATCAACAAACAAGGGGTGTAGATGTGCAATATAGAATGTGTACTAGTGTTGACTGTGTAAAACAGGTGGGTGTGGTTCTCTGTGACTGTGATCCTCTGGGGGCGTGCTTCTAATTTGTAGCCTCTGTGGGGGAAAAATTGAGCACACACACACAGGTAGCACAGCTAGAGAACAGGTAAAGAGAAAAAGAAGATTGCTTCTAATCAGAGGATTTGTAAATGACAATTTTTTTGTAAGTCTGTGATTGCAATTGGTTTTCTCCGGTGTGAAGGAAAACAATAACAATGACAGCACTGGTCCCGTTAATGACAAAATTGACACCACAAGCTAATTAGAGTGTTCGCGTGCTTGAAGTTTTCCGGCACCTTTCTTCTGTGGACCTGCTTTAACCTGGCGGGGTAGGATTTCACAAAAGAGGAAGGTAAATGGAAAACAATTTTGACATGTTCTCAAGTTCCACAAATACCTGTTTTGATTGCTAAAGTTCTCCACTTGTGATCTTCACACAGGCAAAAATCTCAGCAACAGCAGCAGTAGTCAAATTAGAAGATAGCAGCAGGAAGAAGAGAGAGAAAGATGAGAGTAGGATTTAGGATTAGTAACACAGGTGGCAGCGCGGAGGCGCTGTTGAGTCGATGCACCTCGTGGTTTTGCTTTGCTAATTTTAGTAGGATAAACACACTGGCCTAAGTGTTAAGGAAACCTTAATTTTTTCTTTCTTTTGGAGGTTTGCTTACTTAGAAGGGTTTTCCTAATTAGAAAATGATTATACTCTAGGCTTTGTGATGAATGTAAATTGCTCCATTGGTGTTCAGCAGCAAGGCCCACCGCCCGAGCGCACCAGGTGAGCTCCTGTAAGGGTTTTGCCGAACACTCCGCCCCCACCGTATTGCTGTGAGCCTCTCAGACAGCTGTGGCTTTTGGCACAATCGGGCTGGGACTCGGGTGAGTTATGTCAAACGACTGCTGGCCTGAAGAGGGGCGGGGCTAAGTCCCGGTGTCTATCCGTCAGTGCGAACCCGAAGTTCGACGTACTTCGTCAATAGATTGGCCGGAATGGTATATCCGCACCTTCGCCCAGTCAGCCGTTGACTCCTCCTCCGATACCCGATTGCTAGCCTGCTGCGGGCCGTCACTTTGCAACACTAGGACGGAAATATTCAGGTTTCCCCTCCAGCCTGCACCAGGTACAGTCAGAACGGGTGACTCCGCTTGCTGTAACTCACACTGGAGGCAATTTCACTTCACTAACCAAGCACTAGGGGGAGCCCTACCTCCTATCAGGTCTAAGAAAAGTGAAACCTATAAAAGTTAATTTAATAACAGACGGAGAGAGACCAAACAGGTTGGAACCAAAACTCAATTGCAACTGAAATTAGAATTTCAAATTAGAAATGGTAGTTCCTAATTCCAATTTTATGATGTTATTATCATTTAAATTTGATAGGCTTGATTAGGATTAAATTAATCAATAGGGTATCCTTGAGGTAGGATCCTTATTAGCCAATGCTGGAATTAAAATTTCAGAGCAATGATTTATAGTTAAAACTCTAATTTAACGATGTTTGTCATTAATATTAGAAGACACCTGTGATTATAATAATCCTTAAATATTGAGGCAGGGTAATACAAGCTCTAATGAGTTGCAGATGAAATTAAAATTTCAGAGCCTTATTGGCAGTCATGGATTAAAATCTTAATGATATTTTTCATTAACATTACAGGCGATTACATTTCATTGATCAGCCAACAGTGTTGACATAGGGGAACAGGAACTGTAATTAATTATTAAATTAAATTAGAACTTTCAAATTCGTAATTAATTATTAAATTAAATTACAAATTCCACATCCCTAATTTTGTATCCCTAAGCCTGACCAATTACTAATTCCTTGTGTTATTCAAATCATTAGAACAAATTAATCCGTATCGTCTCAACTATAAAGGAAATTTAAAAATTTTCCCGGGCCAGACGATCAAACACTTTGATAGTTAATAATTAAGATCTTAATGTTATTGTTAAATTATCAGAGCACACATGATTATTTCAATCAGTCTATGTGGAATCAGAAACTGAAATTACTTTAATGAAATTAATTTAATTTCACATCTGGGATTAATTATGGAATTAAATTATCAATTTCAAATATTTCATAGCAATTCATCCAACGAGATTCTTAAAATCATGAGAGCACAATCATAATTAAATTAATTATCTTCCTATCAAAGCAATGAGGCTAAGACCCAGCGTTTATTTATAATAAACCCCAATAGTAATGAAACTAATATCTGCTAAATATGAAACGAAACAAAACAACCTAAACGCAACTACTTTAAAACCACCTGTGACATCGCTGGTCTCATTTCCTCAAAATCAGCTGTCTTGCACATTAAAGGTTTATATAAATTTGTATTGTTAAAGTCCTTTCACATTAGAAGTTATAAGGGAGAATGAGTGAATTCAGAAGAAAGAAGGAACTGATGTGAACAGTTTTAGTGTGAGTTAAAGTTCAGCTGTGAAGGGTTAACGTATCAGCACTTCAAAAACACACTGCAAACACACACGCATTTGAACCCACAGGCTACAAAAAGCTAGCCTTCAATGCTACTAGCTTTGCCCAAGCTCCAATGCTACAGTTAGCCAAGCTAGGCTGTTGTTTACAACAGCTCAAAATGGCGCGGGAACGGAGCCTGCGCACTTCCTGAGTTACGCGTCACTATGGTGACGTCAGGGAACCTGTCATTTCCGATGCACAGATCTCAACAATCTCAACTCGTTCAGAGAGATATACATTAATCCATAGATTAATTATAAACACTTTTTGGCCACGGCGAGCCTTAGTACATTAATTCTGTCTAACTTCACAGACAAAACACAGTGGATTTTTCATCACACAATTCATTCTTGATCAAGATCAATAACTATTCTCCCCAGAACGCGTTTGGGCCACTCTTTCCGAGAGCCGCGCCTTAAATTCACTGTTTTTAGTGACTCAAAGATTGGCAGAGAAAAACACAGGTAGCTAATCTGATATTCTCGCCGGGAGATTAAATAGCATATCCGGAAGTGGAACACGCACAAACCAGATCGCTATTAAGGCCTTATGGAAGAGAGGAATGAGGAAATTCGCTCATTTGTCTCTTTTGCGCTTTTATAGCGACAATTCATATACTGCAGTTAATTTCTCAAAACAACTAAAGTTGCACTTTAATTCATTCAAAACGCATCGCCATGCATACAGTACCACAATAACACAAACAAACTCTGTCTCTTTGTATCTACACTATTTCTTCCGGTTAAAAATAGGCAAAATACAAAAACATGTTTTTCTGATTATGAATATTCAAATCATATTTGCTCGCTTTATCCTCCACCATTCATGTAATGAATTAATCATTTACATTGTTTAATTTAGCTCTTTTGTTTAAGCTTTATTTTAGCTTCAGGGAATCTTACGATTTGATATCGATAATCAATTGATATTAATCAAAACGTCCAACTTATACCATTTAACAATCGTCCAGCGATTTCAGTATATCTGAGAAATTCTGTTTATTCTCCTGGCCACAATATAATAATCCAGAATTATTTAAATAACCTTATGACAGTTATGAGCATATAGGTAACGTATCTGAGCAAGATTTGATTTGAATATTACACACAGAATACAGAACACTTCTCTATAAATCAAACAAGAGTTTATTTGCTATCTTACTACAATACATGAACTAAGCTAAATAACATAAAACAAAATACATACATACATACACACATACACACAGGCAATGAATTTAATTGAGAATGATTACAATCTAGCACTGTTCTATTTCCACACGATTTGACTCGTGTCGATCATTAAATGGAGAACTCTCTTAATTTTACTTTAGAGATAGATACGACACGATTCAGCAGAATAGAGATCTTGTTTGGGTTACTTGCTTTTACGTTGAAATGGTCGCTGATTCTGCCGTTGCGTTTCCCGGATGTTGGAAACCCCGCGTGTCGTCACTCTTGGGGATGCCCTTCTGTTGTTGCTGGTTTGCTCGGTGTTGTTTGATGCTTGAAAGAAGTCTGTTTCGATTTCTTATGGCTTTAGATGTTGAAGTTCCTTTCGCGTAGCTTCAGACTTTCTTCAGAGATTTGACTAAGTGTTGGTTAAATCTTCAAAACTCGGCCAGGTGTTAAAGGCTGCGAGCTTGGTGTAGCCCCAGTTTCAAAGAAGCGCGCGATTTCCGAGCAGAACAGAGAGACAGAGAGAGAGAGCGGGGATCCGCTTTTTAAAAGGGACTGACGTCAGAGGCCTTCCGTTCAACCCCCAGAGGCTTCCACCAACCAGATTGTCCCTCTGGACGGAGCTCCACCTACACGGCTCATTTAACATTGCAGTTAATTTATCTGCTTAGTTATTTCGTCACATGAAGAAAATATCTTTTAACAAGTTCTAATCACACATTATTATACTCAATATTAACTTCCCAGGCACACCAAATTCTTGCATTTGTCCTGACCGTTAATATGAAACCAAACATAAGGTATTCGACATACATTAACAGCTCTCATGCTAAAACTAACTAAAAAGGGTTCTATTTAAAGATTAGAAATAACACATCGTGCATATGATGCTATAAGTGTGTAGTACTCACTTTACAGGATAAGATTATGCCTCAAAAGATTATAAAAACACACCATTGATTACAATGACACAGCAAGCTTATAAATGACATAAAATACACATTGATATATTTTGTAAAATATATTGTATATATTGCTTTTGATAACAGCAACAGGTATTAATTGTCTTTTGGAACACTTTATAAAAGTTTGAGTCTTTGTTCGGTTAAAGAAATGAAAGGCACATATCCTTGCCATGTCCTGGGAGGACGGGAGGTCATAAAGTCACTTTGGGGCAGTGTCTGTAAAACCTCAACGCTCGGACTCCTCCGTAAAACAGTCTCTGTTCTTGATACCATCATTGAGTTACTGCTTTAAGGATCATCCCAAGCCAAGTCCAGACCTAGTGGTCCTCGTTCCATCCTGGTTAAATGCTGGTTAAGTGATAAGAAACAAGTGAAGTCCTGTTTTAACCACATTCACGATGCTCTCCTCCAATTCCTCCTTGTTTTAACAAAGTCTCTTCAGATAACGAGCTTTTATGGCAGGAAATCTGAATTCAGGAATGTGCTCGCCATTATGTTCAGATGTGTGTGCGTTCTACCTTCCCCAAGGTCTTACAGGTCACTCATATTCTGTCCAGGTGTTTGTGTGCCATTCAGGTTGAGTAGATTGGCACGGATGACGGAGGGAGAAGTAGATGTTGTCCTTTAGCACTCTTGCACCAAGTTTGTTTGGGTGGAGGCCATCTAGTTTAAACAGTTGTCTATAGCCCCAGAAAAGACTGAAGTTGACTCCTTTTATACTGCCGGTTCTTTGTAGCCATCAAGAATATTTACATCTGGTATTCCTGCACAAAACTGTATTAATTTGAACATTTCTCTTGCATACAGTACGAATGAATGAATGAAGCATTTATATAGCGCTTTATTGTGTATTGCTATACACACAAAGCACTTTACAATCATGTGGGGGGGGGGTCTCTCCTCAACCACCACCAGTGTGCAGCATCCACTTGGATGATGCGACAGCAGCCACAGGACAACGGCGCCAGTGCGCTCACCACACACCAGCTACAGGTGGAGAGGAGAGAGAGGTAGCCTAAACAGTAGGCTACTGTTTAATCTTCAAAATAAATTTGAAAAGTGTTTGATTTCCAGTAGATGGCAGCTATGTTCTACTAGCCCATTCTAATATTATAATCACCATGAATTATACTGAAAACTGAAAAAGCAAGTTTATTTATACAGGACATTTTTTTTGGAATGTGTTGCAGGTCTGAATGACAGGAAAGGATGTATATTTACAAATGACATGAAGTTGACCAGACAAAACATGAAATATTTTGTGTTCATATTGTCTGCAATGAAATACAAGTCAAAGTAAATTTAGAAATCACTACTTTCTTTTTTTATTTGCGTTTTCCATACTGTCCCAACTTTTTCTGATTTGGGGTTGTATAATAATGTTATACTAAAAGAAAAAAAATATCAAATGGTTTACCAAAGCTATATATATAATTTTCAATTAAACAGACAATTTCAAATTACAGTAACATTTTACAGTACAATTTATATTATCAGGGCTCCAGACTAACATTGGAGAGCAGTGGCACCAGCACCTGATTTGGTAGCACTGAACATGTAATATTACAAGTTTTGTCTGTTAGAAATTCTGTTCGAAATTATGTACGAATGATTATGTAATCTTGGAATCCGTAATTGCAATTAGAAATTCGATTAATTGTGCAGCCCTACTTGGAAGGGTTCAGATTTATTTATATTTATATGGATTTATTATTTATAAGACTGCATCAAAATGATCAACATGTTGTATAGCAATTGTCTACTTTCTGCTGTTACATCAGGGTTCACGTTTATTATTTTCACATTTCTTTTTTTATGAGTTAATGAAAATAAACCATTTTTACTTTTATTTCAGAGTTGATTGAAGAAAATGAGGAGAATGAAGAATTGAGTGAAGTTGAGGGAAAAAAACACTTCAGAACTGGAAAAAAACCTTGGAGTTGCTCTCAAACTCAGAAAGATTTAAAGAAAAGAAGAGCCAAGAAATCTTTCACCTGCACTCAGTGTGGAAAGAGATTGACATGCAAACATCATCTTGAGCTTCACATGAGAGTTCATACTGGAGAGAAACCTTACAAGTGTTCACACTGTGACAAGAGATTCAGTCGGTCAGGAGACCTGAAAACACATGAGAGGATTCACACTGGAGAGAAACCTTACACATGTGATCAGTGCGGGAAGAGTTTCACACAAAAAGGAAAGCTTACAGAGCATATGAGAGTACATACTGGAGAGAAACCGTTCAGTTGTGATCAGTGCGGGAAGAGTTTCTCACAATCATCAAGCCTTAAGGATCACATGAACATCCACACTAGAGAGAAACTGTACACATGTGATCAATGCGGGAAAACATTTTTGAGAGCTTCACACTTGAAGCAGCACCTGGGAGTTCATACAAAGGAGAAACAACATTCATGTTATTTGTGTGGAAAGAGTTTTTCACTTCTAGAGTATTTAAAAGTACATCAGAAAATACACACTGGTGTGAGAGAGTACATGTGCTTTGAGTGTGAGAAGACTTTTACTTTAGCGAGCAGTTTAAAACGGCATGAGATGATTCACACTGGAGAGAAACCTTACGAGTGTTCACACTGTGACAAGAGATTCAGTCAGTCGTCAAGTCTGAAAACACATGAGATGATCCACACTGGAGAGAAACCTTACGAGTGTTCACACTGTGACAAGAGATTCAGTCGGACAGGAGACCTGAAAACACATGAGATGATCCACACTGGAGAGAAACCTTACGAGTGTTCACACTGTGACAAGAGATTCAGTCGGTCATCAACTCTGAAAAGACACGAGAGGATTCACACTGGAGAGAAACCGTATCACTGCACTGCATGTGGGAAGCGTTTCAATAATTCATCTTCTCTACACAGTCATACTAAAAACAATCACAGTAAGTAGATCATCTCCAGGTCTTTCAGGTCTGATGCTGTGTCCTCTCCAAATGTGACACAATAATGCATCAAGCAATATAATATCATCTGCATAAATCTGTCATAACAATCAACAAGACAAAGAAACATTATCTAAAGTTTTCACAGTGAATAAAGTTCATCTTCAAAACCAGCAGATTCAACTGAGATTCAGATCAACTCAAAGATGGAGTTCCTCCCCAAAGAACAATGTCAGAAAGTTTTATTCTTGTATGTCATGTTGCTTCATGATATTAACAACATTATTGTGCTTTCTTATGAGTTTCATATGATAGAATGCATGTGTCACTTGTAGTTTGTTTACTCTTTCATGAAGGAAAGCAGAAGTTTTTACAAACTGTTCTTGTTCAGGAAGATGAAGAAGAGACTGTAACACTTTTAAGAGAGACTGAGATTTATTTTTTATTTTGTTCTTCATTGTATAAGGCCTCTGCAGAACAGACCCACCAAAAAACTGCAGAATAAACACATTCCCAAAACAGGATCTAAATATTCCCCCACACAGCCATCACGAGGTGGTAAAACTGACAACACCCTCATTGTCTGGATTAGTTTCATCTGAACATGATAATAGCTAATCCAGTCAAGGGAAAAGAGAACTCCTTTGTCTCGACGAACTGAAGAGTCATTTAAGCAACATACGGTTAAGTGCTGCCTCGTGGACACTATGCATAAATCCATAGTAGAAGCCCGGAAACAGGAAAAGGCAGACTTACGTGACACTCTCCAGGCCTGCAAACACCCAAGATCCATACAGCGTGACCCCCGAGGGCAGGGGTCTGCAACCTTCAACATCAAAAGAGCCATTTTGGCCCCTTTCCCACCAGATAAAATTCTGGCACTTTAGGCTGTGAGATTAATTTTATTTTCCATTATGAGTTTGACTTCCAAGTATTATTGAAACAAGATACATTGATATATATACAAGATATATACAAGAGGTAAAGCGATATATTGGAGAAAATCTGATGTCAGAATTTTGGATCCATGCGTTATTTCTTAAAGTGACAGCAGCCTGTGGAGTAGTCGTGGCCTAATGGTTAGAGACTTGTAACCCAAAGCTGAGACCCTTGAGCAAGGCACCGAACACCCAACTGCTCCCCAGGTGCTGCCCACTTCTCCAGGTGTGTGTTCATGATACTGCATGATATGATATCATATGATAGACTTTATTAATCCCACACTGGGAAAATTCACTTGTTACTGCATACTCCACAAGACCAACCACAATACAATGGTTAGAGAGTCGGACTTGTAACCTGTAGGACAAATTGACCTAAATAATATGCAATGTCCTGATCAATCCTCAATTGGGAACGGTAACAAACGACCAGACAAAATAGAGATTGCTTTTGATGATTTTATTGTGCAAGGATTACAGCGGAACTGGAGCCGGAAGGTGAAGAAACAGGAGAAGGAGGAACAGCGCAGGCGGGCTCAGAAGGGAAATGGAGAATCAAAAAATCCTCTTCAAACTGAGAGCGATGGTGCGTCTACAAAGGAAGCAGGAAGTGACGAATAAGAAAATAATGAAATTGATGAAAGAAATGATTGAATTGCATCATTTTATGGCTGAATTACAGACATTAACAAATGAATTGGGGGCAATGGAAATTCGGAATCCTGTTACGAGAGTATGAAATGTTAGATGCTGTAAAAAGATGCATCCTATTTTGAGATTACAAGTGTTGATTGCTTTGTGGTTTTTAACTGCTATATAGATGCCTCGCTTATTTTTGTAAAACCCGGTTAAGAGCAAGGAGATGCATTTTGTAACATGCGTGCAGAATGGAAGTTCTAGCCAACCATTTCGTAGTGTTTTTATCATACCTGTTTAGGGATGTCAGATTGTGGTTTTGACATATACGCATATGCCTCGCTTACGCTTTTGGAAAGGTGTTACTATTTTTTATATATGTTAAAGTAGAAGTAGACATGCTTGATATTTAGAAGGTGCTGCAATTTTTCCATTTGAACTTTTAACAGTCTTGTGTAGCTTCTGTGACAAAGGTCGCGCTTCCTGCATGCATGAGAGAAGGCAGGGACAGAGACATACATGAGGAGGAAGAATGCTGGGAGGTTTTTGATGAGTTTAATGCAAATGATATGCAAGACTATAAAAAGTTTTTTTAGAAATTTTGTCAGTGCCGACACTTCGTGGTGAAGACTACTCACTGTTATTTTTGTTATTTGCTTATGAGTTATTGTTTTTAATAAAACGAATCCATTGTATTGGTGATTCGTTAAACTTTTTAAACAAGTCTCTGAGTGATTAATTATTAGTAAACAGTTATCTGAACCTGAATAAAACCTTTTTCGAGCTCCAAGTGGTCCGGACTTGACTGAGCAAGGAAGGACACCGGGAGAAAGGATCTGAAGCTTCTAACTACATCTAACCAAATAAGAGGTAATTATATATCGATTGATGCAATATTATAGAAAACAACACAAAGAAGTATACATAAAATTAAATTAATAAAAAAAAAGATATAAAGAACAAAATATAAAATGTGCATGATAGTATACTGTAGACTTCAATATTAAGATAAGATGAGCATGACTGTACAAGAGAGGAATGTGCAAATAGGTTGTACATGGTTGACATGTAGCAGCAATCTCAAAAAAATAAGATACCAAAACACAGAAAGTGATGTGTGCAAATGACAATGTCAAGTATGAGGTAGAGAATAATGAGTGTGAGTATCTTACTGATTGTGAGTGATTAATAAGTGAAGTCATGGTGATGTTAAGAGGCTGAGTTTGAGTTCGGGAGTCTGATGGCCTGGGGAAGAAGTCTCTCAGTTTTTGCCATCAGGCTGCGGAAGCGCTTACCAGCTGGCAGCAGAGTGAAGAGACAGTTTCCAGGGTGATTTGAGTCCTTGATGATTTTGACAGCTTTGCTGCTGCAGCGTTTGAGGTAGATGTCCTGCAGAGAGGGGAGAGCAGACCCTGAGATGCGCTCAGCTAAGCGCACAACTCTCTGCAGAGCTTTGCAGTCTTGACTGGAGCTGTTTCCATACCACACTGAGATACACGGAGTCAATACACTTTCTATGGTCCCTGAATAGAAAGTTTTCAGGATTGTTGGTGAGACCCGGAATTTCCTCAGCTGTCGCAGATGGTACATTCTTTGCCTGGCTTTCTTGACCTGTGTTTGAATGTGTGTAGTCCATGTCAGGTCCTCGGAGAGGTTTACACCGAGGTACTTGAAGCTGCTTACTCTTAGTGTCTGAATATTTTGAACTCAGTTGCACCAATGAAGGCAAAGCGCAACAAAAAAAAAAAATCTGAACCATGGTTTAATGACTCAATTCGTTCACTCCGACAAATATGCAGGAGATATGAACGAAAATGGCTTAAGGATAAACTGCAGATCTCCTATGATCTTTTAAGGGACTCTCTCTCTCATTTCCAGAAAGCTGTGAAGTTAGCAAAATCCAAGTATTTGTCTGAAATTATTAATAACAACTCCCATTGCCCAAAAACTATTTTCTCCACAATTGATTATGTTCTTAACCCAACAGTAGATGTTTTTATTGATGTGTCTGAAACACTGTGTGAAAACTTTTTGACATTCTTTGTGGAGAAGGTAGATAGGTTGAGATCTCAAGTTTTGCAATCTGTCTCTGATATCATAGAGAGACCATGGAGCTCTGCAAAATGGTCTAACTTCCAACCTGTTACCATTTCTGCCTGCAAAGATATCATTGAGCATCTGAGACCCACTGTGTGTCCTTTTGATGTTATGCCAGCTCGCTTTTTAAAGCAGGTTGTACACATTGTTGGTTCTGATGTGTTAAATTTAGTTAATCTGAGTCTGAGTACCGGAATGGTTCCCGATAGTCTGAAATGTGCCTTAATAACGCCAATTTTAAAAAAGCCAAATTCAGACACGTTGATTTTTTCTAACTTTAGACCTGTTTCCAATTTATCTTTTATGTCCAAAATTTTGGAGAAAGTTGTTCTAGTTCAGCTACAAGTCTTTTTGAGATCTAACCAAATCTACGAAATGTTCCAATCTGGTTTCAGGAAATTACACAGTACAGAAACAGCCCTCTTAAAAGTTTTTAATGATATTTTAATGTCAACAGATGCTGGAAATGCTGTTGCTTTGATCTTACTAGACCTAAGCTCAGCTTTTGACATGGTCGATCACAATTTATTACTTTCTCGTTTAGAAAATTGTGTTGGTCTGAGAGGTACTGTTTTAAATTGGTTCCAGAGCTTCTTAACGAACCGAAAATTCTCTGTACGTACAGGACAATATACCTCTTCTAGTGCCCCTCTGACTTGTGGTGTCCCCCAGGGTTCCATTCTTGCTCCAACTTTATTCATGATTTATATGTTGCCGATGGGTTCTATTTTTAAGAAATATGATATATCTTTTCACTTATATGTTGATGATACACAGTTGTATCTTTCTTTTAAACCTGGTGATAAAAATGCATTAGCTAAGTTGTTTGTATGTATTGAGGAACTTAAATCATGGCTTATGAGTAATTTCTTGACACTTAATGAAGGTAAAACCGAGGTGATTCTGTTTGGACCTAGTGATGCTTTTTCTTTTAATTCTTATAATCTCGATACTGGTAATTTGGCCCAGTGGATTACTCCTTGTGTAAGGAACCTGGGTGTCTTATTTGATTCCAGTCTAAAGTTCGATAAACAGATAAATAGTGTGGTCAGGTCATGCTTTTTTCATCTTCAACATTTGGCTAAAGTTAAAACTTTTCTTTCAATACAGACATTCGAAAAAGTAATTCATGCATTTGTGACATCTAGATTAGACTATTGCAATTCGCTGTACTATGGGATAAATCAGTCCTCCATGGAGTGATTGCAACTGGTTCAAAATGCAGCAGCCAGGCTATTGACCGGCACGCGTAAATTTCAGCACATTACTCCCATTCTGACCACATTACAGTGGCTACCAGTTAAACTTAGAGTGGAATATAAAATTTTAACATTGGTTTTTAAAGCACTTAATAATCTTGCACCAATCTACCTCACTGAGTTGTTGCAAACACACAAATCTGTGAGGCCACTCAGATCCAGATTTTTGGGAACTTTATCAATGCCTAGGTCCAGATTGAAACATCGTGGCGATCGAGCCTTTGTAATTGTGGGTCCTACACTCTGGAACAATCTTCCGGTTACCATCCGAACGACGACTTCTCTATCTATTTTTAAAGTTATGCTTAAATCTCATCTTCTTGACCGATTTGCGGCAAATCAATGAAGGGTTTTTGTATCTATCTACTGGGATTTTATTATTTTAAAATTTTGCTCGGTTGTATTGTTGTCTACTTTGCTATGTAAAGCACTTTGGTCAACTCTAAGTTGTGTATAAATGTGCTATATAAATAAATAAAAGAAGAAGAAGAAGAAGACTCTCTCCACAGGGGTCCCGCTGATCATAAGAGGAGTGTAGGGCAGCAGGTGTCTCTTTCTGAAGTCCACAATCAGCTCTTTAATTTTGCTCACATTCAGAGAGAGACCGTTGTCCTGGCACCATGATGTGAGTCTCTCTACCTCATCCAAGTATGCGGTCTCATCATTGTTGGAAATGAGGCCCAGAACCACAGTATCATCAGCAAATTTGATAATAGATGTGGAGCTGTGAGAGGACACAGTCGTGAGTGTAGAAAGAGTAGAGCAGGGGGGAATCAGGACACAACCCTGCGGGGCTCCTACGTTCAGGGTGATGGAGTTTGAGGTGAACTGGCCGACTTCCGATTCATCATCGGAACACAAATTATGATATTTGATTAAATCTGACAGCTCTCAGACCCTCCCACAGACAGCTGTGATGGCTTTTGGTTAATTTGGTTATGTCAGAAAATGAACTGATAAGAAGAAAACTACATATTCTCTGGAAGCCGTGCTAAATGAATAAACACAGTTATTGCATTCCTGACATGTGTCAGACCCTCAGTCACCTCACAGATACCAAATACATTGCCTATAACCTAGATATTAGGATAAATACACTGGTTTTACAAAAACTATTATTTCCAATCCATTATATAGTGCAAGAAGAGGGATCGTAACTCCACTCATTCATTCCCCCATTTGAAAGGTTCAAAACAAAATTGTAGTCTAACTTCAAATAAATTGTAAATAAGACCCAGATCAAGCCAACTTTAAAATAGAAATAAAACACAACAATCAATATTTCCACTAAAACCTAGAATAGTTCCTAAATTTTACTTAATAGCCCTTTTATTAAGTTTTACTTTCATCACAGTTCCATTTGCAATCATCATAGCCCACATAGAGCACTGTTCATATAACTGAATAATAAACCTAAACTTGTCAATATTTGGTCGAAATGACATTGTAAAAAAACCTTGTTTATTTATTGTCATGCATGTATTTTTATATCATGACAATACTTTTAATCATACTCAATGCCTAATTATTATTTTAATGCACATCTTCAACTATCATACCGTATTACTGTACTCTGACTAAATTAACAACACATTCAGAAGCAAATCCTCAGGACCTTGTGTAAAGTCAATTTTGTCCTCACTATCTTGTCAGTAAGAAATGCTTACAGGTAAGCTACCTGATCCAAGTCTTAAAAACCCTTCATTCATATTTGTCATTTGGCAGCGATACTCATTGAATCCAAATTTTTGGATTCAAGATTTCAGATTTCACAATCCTATCAAACAATTCTATTGCTCAGATCTAAACCGCCAAATATTCATTAAAAATACATCCTCAATTCCTGTAAAACAGTGTACATTATCAAAAACCACTGTCAGTGTTCACAATAATGTTAATTTAATTTGACTTGAAAGGTGTTCATAAACCGTTCCATAGCTCCTATTACAATTTTGGTGTTCATAACATTAATTTTAGTTGCTATTTCATTTCATTATAACTACTTGTCATTGTATTCCTCCATCAGCTGGTTAGCCAGCAGATCCAAAGGTTTTTGTCAACTTATCTCTGTTCTACATAAACCAAACTATTGCGTCACTCAGACCTTGAGGACACACACAGACAGTCTTATAGCAGCTTTGGCCTTTAACCCATATTACCTAAACTGTATTCACTCCATTGTTTTCCCACCAGCCTTTTTTATAGGAGGACTTCACAAGGAGTGAACTGAAGCTGGAGTCAGTGCATCAAGAGTCACCACGCTCAGACGTCTTCAGGAAAAGGGCTACCAAGCCACTTCTGAACCAGACACAATGTCAGAAGCATCTTACCTGAACTGTGGAGAAAATGAACTGGACTGTTGCTCAGTGGTCCAAAGTCCTCTTTCCAGATGAAAGTACATTTTGCATTTCATTTGGAATCAAGGTCCCAGAGTCTGGAGGAAGAGTGGAGAGGCACAGAATCCATGTTGCTTGAAGTCCTGTGTGAAGTTTCCAGTCAGTGATGATTTGGGCTGCCATGTCATCTGCTGGTGTTGGTCCACTGTGTTTTCTGAAGTCCACAGTCAACGCAGCCATCTACCAGGAAATTTTAGAGCACTTCATGCTTCCTTCTGCTGACAAGCTTTATGGAGATGCTGATTTCATTTTCCAGCAGGACTAGGCATCTGCCCACACTGCCAAAGGTACCAAAAGCTGGTTCAATGACCATGGTGTCACTGTGCTTGATTGGCCAGCAAACTCGCCTGACCTGAACCTCATAGAGAATCTATGGGTTTGCCACAAACTGATCACCTCCATGCCACGCCGCATTGCAGTAATTCATGCAAAAGGAGGCCCAACCAAGTATTGAGTGCATAGAAATGAACATACTTTTCAGAAGCCTGACATTTCTGTTTAAAATATCTTTTTTTTATCGAACTTATGTAATATTCAAATTTTCCGAGACACTGAATTTTGGGTTTTCGTTATCTGTAAGCCATAATCATCAAAATGTCAAGAAATAAAGGCTTGAAATATTTCACTCTGTGTAATGAATCTATGTAATATATGGGTTTCACTATATACAAAAAATATTGACCTTTTTCACGATATTATTTTTTTTTAGATGTACCTGTATTAGCCTACCCTATCCTAACAAACCATACATCAATGGAAAGCTTATTTATTCAGCTTTAAGATGACTTATAGATGTATATAAAAAAAGAGCCTTATGACTGGTTTTGTGGTCATATTTTAGTTTAATTCCCAATACACTCCAATGCACCTGTACCAACACACTTTTTTCCATTAATGGTTCTTTAGTGTCCCGTACGAACAATGATAACTTTGGAAATGTGGACTGCAGCTCTTTGGTTGAGACAACATGGTGATCAAATTTCACTGAAATTACCAAGAGAGTGTACGAGGGGTATTACAACAAAAAGGTGACGGAGGAGAGGTCGGCGTGCTGGGGTGAGGTGGAAGGTCCGGGCCCGAGGTAACAAACTGCCTCTACCGACAGTGGTACTTGCCAATACACGGTCTCTTTCCAAGCAACTACCGGAACTTCAGTCAGCTCTGAGGTGTTTCACTGAGTATAGAGACAGTTGTTTGCTGTGTTTTACAGAAACATGGCTTAAAAATACGATTGACAACACTTTACTTCGGGTTGCGGGTTTCAGTGATCCTGTGAGAACTGATCGTGATCCACAGGTAACTGGGAAGAAAGTTGGAGGAGGTGTGTGCATTCACATAAATGAGAGATGGTGTAAGAACTACACATTGCGGGAGTCTTACTGTTCTGAAGATATTGAACTTCTGTCCTCGTCATTTAGACCTTTTTACCTCCCTAGGGAGTTTGGACAACTGTTTATTACTATCGTCTATATTCATCCACGGGCGAACTTCAGGGCTGTGGAAAATATTATATACGATGTTGTTGATCGATTGGAAAACATTGCAACAGATGCTCCTAAATTTGTATCGGGGGATTTTGTACTATAGTGCATGTACTGCCTAATATTTATCAGTATACTTCTTACCCCACTAGAGGAGAAAGGGTGCTTGACTTGTGCTTTGGAAATATTAAGAATGGATATAAGGGGTACTCAAAACCACTCTTGGGTGATTCAGACCACAATGTGATACATTTGGTTCCTCTTTATAAACAGCAGCTTAAAACCAGCACGCCTGAGCTGAGAACCATCCAGATATAGAATGAGGAATCTGTGGACTGTCTTAGAGGATGTTTTGATTGTACAGCATGGCATGTCTTTATGGATACTACTGAGGATTTAAATGAGTTAAATGATGTGGTGACAGATTATATACATTTTTGTGTGGCTAATGTCATTAAAACAAAATGTATTAAAATGTATCCAAATGATAAGCCATGGGTAAACGGGGAATTAAAAGCTGCATTGAATAAGAAAAAGCAAGCTTTTCAGACAGGCGATAGAGCACAGGTTAAAGTAATGAAATTAAGCAAATTATTATTAGGTGTAAACACAATTATAAGCAGAAAATTGAGAGAAAGATGAAAGATAATTAGTTTAGGCAGGCATCCCTAGTGAAAAAAAATAGTATACCTGTTAACATGCACCAGGACGCCGGCGCACTGAAAGCTCTTTGTTTGCACACGTCATTGTTTTCAAACAGATAAAGTAAAACAGGACAAAATTAATCTTGACAAACTATATTTCATTTTGAAGGTCTAAGCCTCAAGCATCGACGACAGATCGCTGTTTTTCGATAGAAAGCTTATAAGGAATGTATTTGCTAAATTTGTGTAAGCAGTACACATCAAAACATGTAGGAAAAAAACGCAGTACATGCCAGATTCATCCTGATAACGACTCTCAAACGTATCCACTGCTGTAAATCCTGGTTTCATTTCAGAGATAAGGGTCCACTGAACAACATTCCATCGAGAACTTTTAGTCCAAAGAAACAACAACGCTGTAATTTAGATCGTTAATCCTTTGTTTACGTCTCATCTCTTCAGGGAGAGTTATTGTTTGTGTCCATATGGAACAAATTACGCTCAAAAACAGCGTCTTGGTGGTAAAAAAACAGCACGATTTTGTAGCAGACAATGTCCCAAACAGAATGAGATCATCCAAAAAAAAAAAAGTCAAAGATACACGGAAGATTGTTTATTTGAATTCTAGCGCTCCCTCGCGACGGTACGTGACGCACGCTGTGACGCACCTTTCATCTGATGGGGCGTAACTTAGCGATCGCCTTTTTTGCACAAATGAACCTTTTTTTTTTTTTTTTTTTAACAGTTTTCATATATGTTTGTCACCATCTTTACTGAAACGGATCACACTGAGCCCATGAAGATGGTTTCTAGAAAAAAATGCATTCAAAACATAATCTCAATATTTATAGTGATTTATAATAGTTAAAAAGAAACATATGTGCGTAGAACACAGATGTGCAGGGAATAGTCTCACCAGGCGTCGAGCTGCTGCTTAGCTTTACTTTCACTTTCGGTTTCAAGTGATTTAACCTCTGCGCTTGCAGTGACATGACGTTCACCATCATCATCACTTGACAGGAAACGAGTGACTCCTGCACCTTCTTCCCTGACAAACCTCATTGGTAATATTGCGTTACTGTTTTAAAGCTGAGAGCAAGACTTTGCAGCAGTTCTTCAAATAAACTCCCAGCCTGAGAAACATTCAGCTGAACTGAACGAATAAGAGGACTGGGAATAAACTGTGTTTACAGTCACAGCTCACTGAACACGAGAAACACACGTTATAGAGCACAAGAACAGCAGATAGGAGCAAAGAAAAAATACCAGAGTTTGGTCAATGAACTATTCATTCTATTACTAATAATAATCCAATAATGGATATTTGGCGCCACCAAACGGAACATCAACAACATCCATCAAACAACATCCACAGTGTCAGAAATGGCCAGAAACAGATCAAATGCTGGTGTTGTTATTGTCAGGCATGTGCTGCAGTGAAACCTGTGTTATTACAGTTACTGGCACAGTGTTCCTCTGTCTATGATTTTATATGCTTTGGAAATAAAGTTATACCAATAAAATATTTTATAATTTAACCTTTCTTAGTTAGAATTATCACAGATTATACTGTTGGTGTATTGTTTTAGTTTTTTTTTACCTCGCAATAATCACTAGCTCTATTCACCTTATATATTTTCTACAATGCTGACTATACAGGCAGATCACTGGGTTTTGGAGCAGAAGATCTGTGAACCAACATCTGGAATCCTGCTGAAAACACATTAAACATCCTTCCCAACCTTACACCATTTATGATATTTAAGAACAATAATGGTTTAAAAATCACATCTTTTTCACAGTTTTTATTTTTATTACATCAGCAGCTGCATTATATTTACACAGAATACTGAACCATTATCAATAAATGATAATGATTAATTAAAAGCTAAATTCTCACAGTGAAACCATTAATAAATACTTTAAAACTGTGTGAATGAGCTGAAACAATGAGACTTAAGGAGGGTTGAGATGCTGCACTGATCTGAACACAAGATCAGCTGGATTCTTATGATTCTTTGAGATCAGCTTAAAGACTAAACATCTGAATCTGAGCAGTTAAACAGCTCCATGTCCAGATGACGATCAGGATCATCCCATTATGTTTCATATTTACTCACACTCGTGTCACTGTACATGATGAAGGGTGTTTTGACTCATTCTGAGCTTCTCAACTCAGATTGATTCAGTGAATCAGATTCATCAGAGCCGAGCTGCATTTGGACTCCAGATACAGGATCCCTGAGAGAATCAGATTCAGATTCAGCAGATGAAGATTCACAGAGTCTCAGATGAAATGTGAATGTTGATGTGATTCACTCAAACCCAGTTCAAGCCTTTCTTTCTCTTGCTTTGTTTTCTGAATCGTTGTGCTGAAATACGTTTGGAAAGCATCTGACAACAGATTGAAACTTATTATTAAATACTACTATATTCATCAAAGTATTTTCTCTTTATTGAGAGAGATTTTACAGCTTAGGCCACTGATTACATCATTAAAAATGACTTTATATCAGAAGCGTTATGGTCTGTTAAAGAGATCAAATCATAAAAAACTAAATTCTCTTATGATGTTAGTCTTTGTTTCTAACAATCATAATTTAGTGACTAGAGCCTTTCTGATAAATTAAACACTCACGTCTCACCTGAGTTCCTTTTTCTGCCACAAGAAACAGATCAAGATGATGATAAGGACAGCAATAACAACAAAAACAGCCAAAATCCACAGCGACCGATCTATACAAGAGATGAAGAAATATGCAGTCATCTGATCAATAATAATAATGAAAACACAGGGGTTTAAGTTTCATAATCTTAATGGATCATCATAAGACATTATTATTTTTCTTTATTTCTATTTCAGAGTATTATACTAGCATTATTGATTAATATAAAATGAAGCAAGAATAAACACATAAATCATTAAAGAATAACAGATTTATATAATTAGTTAAACTCTAGTGTTTTACCCGAGTGCTGGAGAGTCACTTGAGTCAGATCATCTTTAAAAACACACAGTAATGATAAATATGAGTCAATATGAGAGAAAAGAGTGAAAGTGGATTGAGTGTGAATCAGATCTGTTTTATTAGTGAATAATCAGACGTTTATCAGCTGAAACTCACCTGAGTTTGGAGTCGCTGCAGTTTGATTCCTCACTGAAAAACACATTCACAATCATCATGATTCACTTGAAGATTCACAGAAGATTCAGTTCAACACAGAGTTTGATCTCAATCAGGACACACTGATGTGTTTCACTGTTTCTCTCACCTCTGAATGCGGTCATTTCTAATGTTCATGAAGGGCTAAATATTAAACAGATGAATGTTGAGAGATTGAGTTGATTTACTCCATCAGCAGAATCACAGATGATCTCATGATTCAGATTCACACAGTGAGACGTGACGATCGGATGAGACAGACGTCGCAGGATCAATCAGTTTGTGTGGTTTTGATGGATCTACTATTAGACGCCCGTCCTGCTCAATTCTAAGCAAAAGAGGATGAAGTAATGTGTGTGTGTGTGTGTTTCTACATTACGAGGACCAAAGGGCCCCACAAGTATAGAAATACCAGTAAATTTTTACCTTTTGGGGACAGTTTTTGGTCCCCATGGTGAAACAAGCTTATAAATCACACAGAATGAAGTGTTTTGAAAATATCAAAGGTTTTCTGTAAGAGGTTAGTTTAGGGGTAAGGGGATAAAAAATAGTGTGTACAGTAGAAAAACCATTATGCCTATGAAATGAGCCCATAATGATAGGGATACCAGTATGTGTGTGAGTGAATAATGGACAGAAACACACTGACCTCTGAATACCAGCTCTGCTCACAGTCAGCATTGAGTGTTTGATTCATTATAACAGACTGAATCACATACAGAACACCCACAGCGCTCTCAATCTCTGCACACAACACATTGATGACGTTATACATGATTCAGAAAAATGATTTAAATCAATTGTTGCATTATGTTATTATTGTTTACTTACAACAAACATTTAAACATTATTTTAAAGAAGTGAAAATGCAAAGAACCTCGTCTTTTATATTTCAGTTCCAAATACTTTAAAAACAAAATAAAAATAATATTGTTTTCAACAAATCACGACTTATTAAATTAAAGCCTGTACTGAAAACAAATATGCCATGTTTTTCTGAAGAAGGTATACATTATAAAATGTGACAATTACATAGAAATATTACATTATTAGTTAAGAGGCAGCAGAGGGCGGCACGGTCACAACTGAAATAATAAAAGTAAACCAAAGTGTTTTACTTGAGTAGTAATAGCTGAAAGTGATATCAGGCCAAAGAAATTAGATTTTTTTTCTCTCTTTATTCAAACATGCTTCTTATGATTTATTGATGTATATGTTATCATTTTAATACTTTAACCATGTTTCTTACCAATATAACATACTTCTCATATTCAGATTGTTTAATATAACCTGAAGTGTCATTAAAAGCAAATATCACAGATTATTACTGTGATTGTGTTACAATAGACTCAACAAGTAATTAAGTAATTTCTAATAAGTAATTCTGAGATAAACACAACATATAGGCCTAGGCTAAGCTACCATAAAACCATAAAGCATTTATCTGCAGGTTATTTTTAACTGGGCAACAGATGTAATATATACTGCCTGCAGAACAAATAAATGGACCAAATAGTCCTGTTGCATTTCCATATTTTAAATCTAAATCAGACACTAATATTAAATGATTATCTTATTTTGCACAACAGTGTTAAATGAAAACTCGATGCAGATCGGCACAAAGTCCTTGGATTCACAGACGCAGCACATTCATGATAATTCATACGGTCATCAGTTCACATCGGAGATTCAGAAACCACTTCATTAAATGAGTCACAAATGTATACAATATAAATATTAAAGCAATCTTATTACTCTGTTAATTAAAGATTCAGAACAGTATGTGTGTCTGATCTACATTTATAACTTCTAGATGACAATGAAAAACTAATTAATGAATGAATACAAATGTAATGATGTGAGATTTGATGAGACTGTGTGCATGTGAACATCAGAAAGAGGATTTACAGAGAGTCTCTCTATCGTTTAAAATCACACAGAGACACTGAGGAATCAGCATCAACTCTGAATCCAGCACAGAGGGGTTCAGTGAATGTAGTGTTGAGTGTGTGTAAGCGTGTGAGTGTGTGTGTGTGTGTGTGTGTGTGTGTGTGTGTGTGTGTGTGTGTGAGTGTGTGTGTGTCAGAGACGCTGTAGAAGGACAGAGAGCCGGCCGACACGTCCACATACACCCCTACTCTATTAGAGGATGAACAGACAGCAGGTATATCAGTGCTGTTCTTATTGTGACAGACAGAGAATTCGTTATCAGAGCAGTTCAGACTCCACGATTTGTCACTGAATCCAAACTCACAGTCACTCCCTCCTTTCCTGTTGATTCCTGTATATGACACTGATATTTCGGCACGTCTCTTCCATTCAGTCTCCCAGTAACAGCGTCCGGTCAGTCTCTCAACACACAGAACCTGAGGTTCCTTATCAAATCTCTCTGGATGATCTGGATACGGCTGATCCTCAAACACACGTGTGATCTTCCTGTTCTGATCAGACAGAATGAGTTGAGTGTTTGCTGTGTTTGGATCCAGTGTGAGATCACAGGCATCTGAACACAAGAGAGAAACATCAAGAACAACACAACAGTGAAGATGTCTGTGTGTGTTTACAGCTAAAGTCCAAACTGTCACAAATGTGTTCACTAATATAGTGAAAGCTGTTGAAGAGCGACTAGTGATTCAGATCTCACTAGCAGTGCTGGTCCTAGACTTCTGGAGCTCAAACAAAAATGCTGTCAGGCCTAAAACAGTGCAGACTAGTGTTGTGTAAAGCACCGGTTGAGGGTTTATCATGCAGGTCTTATTTTTATAGCACTTTATATAATACAGATTGCTTCAAAGCAGCAGTAACAGATTGAGACTGTGCTGTAAAGCAGCTCTAACAAGCCAATAGTGTGATTCTAGAGCTCAAGTCAGTTCAGTAAGTGTAAAGTTCTTCAGTTGTGCAGACAGACTGTATATACAGTGTATTTATGCACATACATGTACGTGCGAGTGTTATGACAAACTCCACTGCACACTAGTGTTGGGCGATATGCTCAATTTTCATATCGTCCTATCGTCAACCTGTGAGATCGCTGATACATGATATTATTGTGCTAATTTATTTATTTACTTAGTTTCATTGCCGGAAAGGGATCCAACTCCAGCGTAAGGCTAAAAGCAGCCTAATGTTTTTAATATGACTGAATTTGTATTTAACATGATAACAAATTAATAGAAACACATCGTACCAAATAACATCATCACAAGCTCAGTCTAGCTTGAGTTCATGCACTTTAAAAACACTCCCATTAAATGTTGCTTTTTTTATGAAACCAACTAACATTCAAGTGTTGATTAAAAAAAATAAAAAAATGCTTGAAGCTAGAATGCATTTTAGAACAGATTTTTTTTTTTTAAGTAGAGGGTCTGTTCTTTATTTTGATTTATTTCATGGTCTGTCTGTATACTGGATTCTGACTGGCTGGCAGGTATGCAGTAAAACCATTTAATGCACAGCTAGTTCCAAGTCAGTTTAATCACCGTTCAGAAAACAACAATGCTGCAAATATAGTTATTTCTGACCGTTCAAACCAGGTTTGTGGCAGGACATTTTTTATCATCTACATTGAGCATTATTAATCGGTATGTTAAGAGCATTTAAAAATAAACATAAAATTGGGGAAATTATTTGTAAATGGCAAGGAAAGACAATATAAAGTTTGAAATTACTAGTTAACTTTGTTTTCTACTCATGATGAGAGTGTTTTGATTATGTTTGTTTTAAGCAAAATATAAAAATGGTCCAGACTTCAAGAGGAAAACTCTGAACCCCCAAATAATAATAGCTTGATAAAACATCTGATCTTATCTTTTAATATTCATATCTAATTGGGATCAACTAAATATATTTTTTTAAGCCTTTGGCTCAGATGACCCAATATCCTGACTATTTTTGCCTTTTTTTTTAACAAAGCATTACTAGTGCCCAGCTGGAAATGTGTTTTTTGTTTTTAAAGCTGACAGGAGTCACATGACAGCTTGCAGGACTGAATAAAAATGTCTTCATTTCTTATATATTAAAATACATCAGTGGAGGCTGGTGGAAAATTTTCTAGGCAGGACTGAACCACATCCAGCTATTTTAGCAAACATCTGAAATGATTTAATGCTAATCAATTAAAGAAAAAGTTTAAGAAAAAAAGTTAACAGAAGGAAAACATATTGAAGGGATAGTTCACCCAAAAATGAAAATTCTGTCATCATTTACTCACCCTCAAGTAGTTCCAAACCTGTATGAATGTGTTTGTTCTGCTGGACACAAAGGAAGATATTCTGAAGAATGTGGGCAACAGAGCAGTTCTGGGGCACCGTTGACTTCCATAGTATTTTTTTTCCTACTATGGAAGTCAATGGTGCCCCAAAACAGCCTGGTTACAAACTTTCTTCAAAATATCTTCCTTTGTGGTCGGCAGAATAAAGACATTCATACAGGTTTGGAACTACTTGAGGGTGAGTAAATGACAATTTTCATTTTTGGGTGAACTATCCCTTTAAGACTTAGAATATGTTGAAAACTTGAAACATTTTAAATAAAGATTATTGTTTTGTCAAGTTCAGGATTAAGTTTGAGGATGGTTCTCCAAGCTTTTTTCAAGGTAAGATAAAAATACTTCATTTTCATAATTCATAATTTATATATACAGTGCAACAGAAGAGGTAATCTAAATATATATCGTCTTCATGAATGAAAAGTGAATTTTATTGCACATCTGTAGAGTTTAGAAATACAAATGCCTTTAATATATTATGTGTTTAAAAAAATGTATTCATGACTATGAAGATATCAATTATCAAGAATACCTTTATGATCTTGTTTAGGAGATGGCATCACTAGCTAACGCTCACCTAAACAGTTATGATAGTGTCTGCTGAACGTAAACAACACTGATTACATTGATTATGTTCTGGGGTACTCTCTAAAATGGCAGAAGACAGTAACTTGGGGAGAAGAATTGTTTAATAGATTATGTTATTACATTATTGTTTTCTTTACGCACAAAAGTATTCTCGTTGCTTCGTAAAATTACGGTTGAACGACTGATTTCACATGGACTATTTTACGGATGTCTTTGCTACGTTTCTGGACCTGGGAACATTGTAGTTTCATTGCTGTCTATGGAGGGTCTGAGAGCTCTCAGATTTTATAAAAAAAAATCTTAATTTGTGTTCCGAAGATGAACAAATGTTTTACGGGTTTGGAACGACATGCGGGTGAATAATTAATGACAATGTTCATTTTTGGGTGAACTAACCCTTTAAAAAAGACCTTATAGACCTTATTAGAGAAACAATGAAAGTCTATGAGATGAGATCAGTGATACAGTCAAACAACAATCTGTGTGTGTGTGTGTGTGTGTGTGTGTGCGCGTGTGTGTGTGTGCGGGTCTATGTGGTTTATGAGGACACAAATTTGTATAATGACATGGGTATGACAGAGGTATTACAATTTGAAGGTGGTTTATGAGGACACTGCCTATGTCCCCGTAATTCAAAAGGCTTAAAAAAACATACTAAATGGTGTTTTTTTGAAAATCTAAAAATGCACACAGTCTCCTGTGAGGGCTAAGTTTAGGTGTAGGGTAGGTGTAGGGCAATAGCACACACAGTTTGTTCAGTATAAAAACCATTACGCCTATGGAGAGTCCCCATAAACCACAAAAACCAACATGTGTGTGTATGTGTAGACCTACACTTTCGTAGTCATGCTGTCATCATGATCTCTCCTCCATGATCCACACTATAAACACACAAACACACAATGTAGATCTGCATCATTCACACACAAGTTCAGTATGTCAGTATTAGTGTTTGAAATACTTGAGTATCTGCAGTTTATAGTTTGGATCCTCCAGTTTGTGGTTGAGCAGCTGGACTCCTGATTGTCCTGGGTGATTGTTGCTCAGATCCTGCTCTCTCAGGTGTGAGGGGTTTGAACTCAGAGCTGAAGACAAATAACCACAGCCTTCCTCTGAGACCATACAGCCAGACAACCAGACAACCTACAGACACACACAGTAAGATCATCTACAGACACACACAGTCAGATCATCAACAGACACAGTCAGATCATCTACATACACACAGTTAGATCATCTACAAACACACACAGACAGATCATCTACAGACACAGTCAGATCATCAACAGACACAGTCAGATCATCTACAGACACACAGTTAGATCATCTACAAACACACACAGACAGATCATCTACAGACACAGTCAGATCATCTACAGACACACAGTTAGATCATCTACAAACACACACAGACAGATCATCTACAGACACAGTCAGATCATCAACAGACACAGTCAGATCATCTACAGACACACACAGTTAGATCATCTACAAACACACACAGTCAGATCATCAACAGACACACAGTTAGATCATCTACAGACACACACAGTTAGATCATCTACAGACACACACAGACAGATCATCTACAGACACAGTCAGATCATCAACAGACACAGTCAGATCATCTACAGACACACAGTTAGATCATCTACAAACACACACAGACAGATCATCTACAGACACAGTCAGATCATCAACAGACACAGTCAGATCATCTACAGACACAAAGTTAGATCATCTACAAACAGTCAGTCATCTACATAGCATCATCTACATAACAGCTCTCAGTGATATGTGTCGGGTCCCCGCTATATTAGCAGCAACATTCACAAATGTTTACAAAACAAGCAGGAACCCAGTATGCCTGTAGCCTTCTCTATTTCTGTTTTATCACGTGATAGAAGGTCTAAGGCCTTCTCAAGCCGTACGGCTGACCCATCTAATCTGCGGCCTGTAGTGCATCAGTCTAAGATTGCTGTAGAGACAAAATGTAATTCCATCAAGTTAGCATTTTTAAACAGTCGCTCACTAAAAAATAAATCATTTGTGATCAATGATTTAATAACCACAAACAACCTGGATTTTATGTTTCTAATTGAAACATGGCTAGAAGACAACTGCAGTGCAACAGTCCTCACTGAAATAGCCCCTCCTAACTTTAATTTTCAGTATGTCAGTATTAGTGTTTGAAATACTTGAGTATCTGCAGTTTATAGTTTGGATCCTCCAGTTTGTGGTTGAGCAGCTGGACTCCTGATTGTCCTGGGTGATTGTAGCTCAGATCCAGCTCTCTCAGGTGTGAGGGGTTTGAACTCAGAGCTGAAGACAAATAACCACAGCCTTCCTCTGACACCATACAGCCAGACAACCTACAGACACACACAGTTAGATCATCTACAGACACACACAGACAGATCATCTACAGACACACACAGTCAGATCATCAACAGACACAGTCAGATCATCTACAGACACACAGTTAAATCATCTACAAACACAGTCAGATCATCTACAGACACACAGTTAGATCATCTACAAACACACACAGTCAGATCATTAACAGACACAGTCAGATCATCTACAGACACACAGTTAGATCATCTACAAACACACACAGTCAGATCATTAACAGACACAGTCAGATCATCTACAGACACACAGTTAGATCATCTACAAACACACACAGTCAGATCATTAACAGACACAGACAGATCATCTACAGACACACACAGTCAGATCATCAACAGACACAGTCAGATCATCTACAGACACAGTTAGATCATCTACAAACACAGTCAGATCATCAACAGACACAGTCAGATCATCTACAGACACACAGTTAGATCATCTACAAACACAGTCAGATCATCAACAGACACAGTCAGATCATCTACAGACACACAGTTAGATCATCTACAGACACACACAGTCAGATCATTAACAGACACAGTCAGATCATCTACAGACACACAGTTAGATCATCTACAAACACAGTCAGATCATCTACAGACACACACAGTCAGATCATCAACAGACACAGTCAGATCATCAACAGACAGTCAGATCATCTACAGACACACAGTTAGATCATCTACAGACACACACAGTCAGATCATTAACAGACAGTCAGATCATCTACAGACACACAGTTAGATCATCTACAAACACACACAGACAGATCATCTACAGACACAGTCAGATCATCTACAGACACAAAGTTAGATCATCTACAAACAGTCAGTCATCTACATAGCATCATCTACATAACAGCTCTCAGTGATATGTGTCGGGTCCCCGCTATATTAGCAGCAACATTCACAAATGTTTACAAAACAAGCGGGAACCCAGTATGCCTGTAGCCTTCTCTATTTCTGTTTTATCACGTGATAGAAAGTTTAAGGCCTTCTCAAGCCGTACGGCTGACCCATCTAATCTGTGGCCTGTAATGCATCAGTCTAAGATTGCTGTAGAGACAAAATGTAATTCCATCAAGTTAGCATTTTTAATCAGTCGCTCACTAAAAAATAAATCATTTGTGATCAATGATTTAACCCTCTAAGCGCCAAAGTCGCAAAATTGCGACAAGACGTCATACTTGATCAAATAGACCGTAGTTCCTTATCTGGTGTAATATCTCATTTGTATTCCCTACCACTAGATGGCAGACATGTAGTACTTCGATTCTAGACCAAAATTACGTCCTGTTCCTATTCAAAGTGTTCGAGGAAATAGCAGAGAAAGTGAGCGATCGTGTCATTGATGCAGAAGCAGTTCAGTTCACAGCGTCACGAGTGAATTGTGAGATTTGTGAGAGAAAATTGCCAAATGGCTAATAGAAATTTGTACCGTGAGGATGTGTTGCAAATGTTATTCGCCGATTCTGACTCTGAAGGGGAATATTTGCCTTTTGGAAATGACGATCGGCCGTCTAATGATCGCGCTTCTCCCGGTACATCTTTGCAGCGCAATGGTGCCGCCATGCAAGGCGAGAGAGTTCACGAAGCACAAACAAGTGATCATTTGACCCTTTGCCCAACGGGGATGGGGGTGTCAGGGGTGGACGTGGTTGTAGTGTCCATAGGAGAGCTGTTGCTCTCCGAGCTCACGGAGCACCGCTGGCTCCGCGCCGCGGTGCTGATGTCTCACCGGTGTGATCGTACGCGTTAAAGGGTTAAGAGACTGACGACATGCTCCCCATTCAACTCCTGCCAAACACCTCATTAAATTTATTGCTTTTTTGAATTTATCAACCATTTTCTGGATATGAATTCTAAAATTCAGTTTAGTATCCATCCACATTCCCAGAAATCTAATAACTGACACCTGCTCTAATTGTTTTCCATACATTTTAATATTTATAACTGGATTTGTTTTTCTTTTTGTAAAACATATCACCCGAGTTTTAGATACAGAGAAACGGAAACCCCATTCACTAGCCCAATTCTCTACTATATTAACAGCAGTCTGCATACACTTCTCCACATGCCCCACATTGCGCCCCCTTTTCCACAGCGCTCCATCATCTGCATACAAGGACCTTCCTATACCCATGTTTATCTGTGTAAATATATCATTAATCATTAAATTGAACAGAATAGGACTACTAACACTTCCCTGAGGTGTTCCATTCTCTACTGGATAAATCTGAGAAAATGCAGAACTAGGGCTGCAACGATTAGTCGACATTATCGACAACGTCGACAATAAAAAATTGTCGACAAATATTTTTGTTGTCGAGTAGTCGTTTGATCTCATATGACCTAATGTAAGAGCCTGCAATACTGCGGTTTGACCAGTGTGGCGCTGTAGCGCAAGACTCTAGTTCAGCCCTCCTGGATGCAGATCAAGAGAAGAACACACACAGCACTTCAAAGCAAATGCATCCAAACTTGAGCGGCGTTTGGATGAATATGTAAATATATATTGCGCGCTTTCCTCTCAGTAACGAAATAAACAACAAAAACTGACAGCAGTGTGAAAGCAACAGTTAAAAATGCATCTGATTACAACGATGTGGATATTTGCATGAGCTCTGCAGTTCAGTAACATAACATTACTCCAGTAGAGTTCGGTCACATTATGTTTATTTATATAGTACTTTATGCAATATATAGCCTTAATTGAAGCAGCTTTACGGTATTAAACATGAAAGTCAGTGTCGCTTTCAGTTAGAATTACAACTTGATTTTCTGTTATAAAGCAGCTCTCCAGTGTGAGCTAGCTAATGAAAAAATATTTTTATAAGTTTTAATTAAAGTGATAGTTTGGTTTACAGAGCTCAAAGCTTGATCAAGCTCAGGGCTGTTTTGATTATCATAACCCTATAAGGTATTTTAAGACATTATGTTGTGAATAAAATAGTTTATCCAAAGCATCTTATCACTTACCTTTATTTTGTTTCTTATCTATATGACTTACAAAAGGAGATGTTAGGCAGAATGTGTCATTCAGTTACTTTTTCATGTAGCTAATTAAATGGTGAGAGAGTGTTTCTGTCTGTCATCTCATTTTGTGTGCCAAATACATCTATTTTTATAATGAATTGGTAACATTACAATAAGGTATCATTTGTTAACATTAGTTAATGTATTAATTAACATTGACAATACATTTATTACATTTAAGTATTAATCTTTGTTAATGTTGGTTAATAAAAATACAGTTGTTCATGTTAGTTCAGAATGCATTTATCAATGTTAAAAAAACAACTTGCGATTTTAATAATGCATTAGTAAATGCTGAAATTAACATTAAGATTAACAAATGCTATAGAAGTATTGTTCATTTTTAATTCATGTTAGGCAAGGCAAGTTTATTTATATAGCACATTTTATACACAAAAAAAATTCAAAAACACAAAAGTGCTTTACATAAAAGGAAGTGAAATAGACATTAAAAATAATAACCACAACAATAAAAACAAGGAAATTATATAAAAATGTATTTAAAACCATTACGAATAGAAAATGATTATACATAAAATACAGTGCAGTCATGTTAACTAATGAACCTTAATGTAAAGTGTTACCAATTAATTGTGTAATAATTGTAATTACATAATATGCTTTTCTGAAGCTGAAGTGACCTTTATTTATGTTAGAATATGTATAACTTAATATTCTAACTAATTGCAAAAACTGAATAATCAATCAAAGTCTACTGATTAACCAGTGAAATAATCGACAATTAGTCGATTAATCTTTCTAATAATCGTTAGATTAATCGATTATCAAAATAATCGTTTGTTGCAGCCCTAGTCCGAATCCACATCTCTGAGTTTACGAGAAAAATATTGATTCAAAATTCAGTGTTTAAACCCTTTTTGAGCACTCCTGAACACCGTATGGTAACGTTGTTCGAGAAAAATATTGATTCAAAATTCAGTGTTTAAACCCTTTTTGAGCACTCCTGAACACCGTATGGTAACCAGTGTTGGGAAGGTTACTTTGAAAATGTAATAGGTTACAGATTACAAGTTACCCTATTTGAAATGTAATAGTAGTGTAACTTTTTCAATTACTTTATAAAAGTAATGTAACTGATTACTTTTGATTACTTTTTGATTACTTTCCTAAATTTCTAATAAATGTTTTCAACTGTTAATCATTTTCAAACATTTACACCATGGAGGGTTAACCTTAGTATTCAGCACTAATAACTGTCAGACTTTAAAAACCCTTCATCACTTGAATTAAGATGATAAAATTTGAACACATCCACCAAAATCAGACTTTAGTACCGCCTTTTACTTTAAGATTGATCAAGTTCAATGCAGATTTCAAATCATAAGAAAAAGTTTACTGATACTGTTTTTGAAACCAAATCTTCGCATAAGTACAGGAAACACTGCATCTAACGATGCTTTGGAAAAAATAACAGTTCATTAAAAAATTTAAAAAATAAAAGCATATACATCAACCCAAATACGGTTATCTAATAAGCATGTGTCCTATTCTTTGTACTAAACTCCTGAAACATTTTTAAACATTGGTGTCTGTTTGTATATATGATGATAGTCTTCTCAAAAGAAATTGTAAAATACTCATGAAGTGACTCAGAGCAGTTCTAGAGATTGTTTATGTGTTCATGTACTCATATATATTGAGGCGGCAGACTGAAAACACCACGAGCGATACACAGGATACATCTCTCTGACTCTTTCTAGAAAAATCCTAATGCTGTCATATTTTTCCCTTATAAAAATTAACCATGATTTTATTACAGCAAAAGTACAGTAACCATGTTTTTTCTTTTGGCAAATGGATTACCATTTGTATATTTATTTTTTTTACTTCAAATTCCATGGTTAAACTATGGTTAGTGTAGCATAAACCATGGTTATTTGTGGTTACCATGGTTTAACAATAGTAATATTGTCTTTGGATTTATAGTAAAATCATCGTTAATTTTCGTAAGGGTTGAGTTGTTGTCTGCCCTAGCTCCCTGTAACGAATTAATCACTTTTACATTGTTGTTTAATTTAGCTCTTTTGTTTAAGCTTTATTTTAGCTTTAGGGGATCTTACGATTTGATATGATCAATTGATATTAATCAAAACGTCCTTATTTAACACTCGTCCAGCGAGTTGTCAGTATATCTGATAAATTCTGTTTATTCTTGTGGCCACAATATAATACAGAATTATTTAAATAACTGTATGACAGTTATGAGCATATAGGTAACTTGATCTGAGCAGGATTTGATTTGAATATTACACACAGAATACAGAACACTTCTCTATAAATCAAACAAGAGTTTATTTGCTATCTTACTACAATACATGAACTAAGCTAAATAACATAAAAACAAAATACATACATACATACACACACGCGATGAATTTAATTGAGAATGATTACAATCTAGCACTGTTCTATTTCCACACGATTTTACCCGTGTCGATCAGCAAATGGAGAACTATCTTAATTTTACCTTAGAGATAGATACGACCAGTTCAGCAGAATAAAGGTTGTTCGATACCTTGCTTTTAAGTTGAAATGGTCACTGATCGAGGAAACCCCGCGTTTCCCAGATGTTGGGAAACCCCGCGTGTCGCTGTGTGACGTCACTCTTGGGGATGCCCTTCTGTTGTTGCTGGTTTGGTTGCTCTGCGTTGCTTAATGCTTCAAGGAAGTCTGTTTCGATTTCTTATGGCTTTAGATGTTGAAGTTCCTTTCGCGTAGCTTCAGACTTTCAAGAGTTTCTTCAGAGTTTTGACGAAGTGTTGGTTTAGTCTTCAAAACTCGGCCAGGTGTTAAAGGCTCCGAGTTTCAAAGAAGCGCGCGATTTCCGAGCAGAACAGAGAGCGAGCGTTGGAGAGCGGGGATCCGCTTTTTAAAAGGGACTGACGTCAGAGGCCTTCCGTTCAACCCCCAGAGGCTTCCACCAACCAGATTGTCCCTCTGGATGGAGCTCCACCTACACGGCTCATTTTCCACGCAGCTAATTTGTCTGCTTAGTTATTTAGTCACATGAAGAAAATATCTTTTAACATGTTCTAATCACACATTATTATACTCAATATTAACTTCCCATGCACGACAAATTCTTGCATTTGTCCTGACCGTTAATATGAAACCAAACATAAGGTATTCGACATACATTAATAGCTTTCATGCTAAAACTAACTTAGAAGGGATCTATTTAAAGATTAGAAATAACACATCCTGCATATACGATATTATAAGTGTAGTCCTCACTTTACAGGAGAAAGTTATACCTCAAAAGATTATAAAAACATACCATTGATTACAATGACACAGTCAGCTTATAAATGACATAAAATACACATTGATATATTTTGTAAAATATATTGTATATATTGCTTTTGATAACATAGCTTGAATAGCAGTAGTGACTACTATCAATTGTCCTTTTGGAACACTTTATAAAAGTCTTTGAGTCTTTTTAGCAAAGTCAATAAACAGAAACAAGCTGGAAGGTTCTGTTCCTTGACCAAGAAGGGCAAAAGAGAGTGCATTCCTTCGGAGGGGGAATGAAGATGAGAGGTGCTGAGCATTATGTTGTTTAGGTCTGTTGAACGTCTGCCTTAACATATATCTGTCTTGTTTGTTGGTTAAATCATAAATTTAGGCGTTACATGATCAGGGAGTCCATAAAGTTTGTCGTTTTGTCCATTGCCAGATGTTTACCTCAAAGCTCTCCTATTTTGAGAGGTTTCTTTACGATGATAACCCAAAGGCATGGCAGGAAATTGGCCAGCCAGTTGGGTGAGGTGCTCTTCCTCTGTCAATTTTATGACTTTGCAGATAGAGATGAAAGTTTCTTTAAGCTTGAGGAATTTTGTGGTTGCACTTAGTGTGTGTGTGTGCGTTCTTTCCTCCACACAGGTCCTACACATCCCCCTTTTGCTCGGTGAGGTTCCCATTGCGAACGTCGGCGGGCACTGGAACAAGAAGCAGGGAGAACAGGCACACACAAGACACAAACAACATCTCCATCACTGACTGAATCCTGGTGTAGGGTAATTTGGGCAAGAACAGGTTAGGAACTTGAGAAGATGTAGGGGTGCATTCTTTAGGATTACTGGCAATTGAGTCATTCCGATTGGCTTAATTGTCGGGGGTTCGACGAGGCGGTATAGGCGTGATCTCAAGCAGGTTGGTTGAGTTCTCAGGTTCAGGTTCTTGGTCGGTTTTATCACATTGGAAAATGCGTGGGACGCCTGACGTGCATTTGTTGAAAGACTCTTGAACGGCGTTCACTCGCTTGTGTAGGAGGAAGGCCAGTGTCAATGTCACAACGTACCCTACAATAGTAGAGATGCAAAGCGCTGTGTCAGCGGCAGACCAAGACCGAATAATAGGCGCGCCAGCGGGCGGAAGGCGAGCGATAGCTTCTAAAGCTGTATCAACAGGAGTCAAGTCAATAAGTTGCGTTCCTTCCTCCTTGATCCTTTCTTCCAATTCTGGATCAAGGACGAAGGAGTGCTGTTTGAAGAAGGGCGAGATTTCGATTTCAGCCTGATACTCGTCGTCGGTAAGGTGATACGATGCTAACTCGTCGATATGGAGGATCGAGCCCTTAGGGACAGTGATCCATAAAGTTTGGTTGGGCAAGGTAATGCGTGTGGCTGTGTCGTGTTGATCGTATGTGAGGGTAGCTGTTCGTGCCGGGGTGTTGACCAGCCATCGGTTTCCGATGATTTCGGCTTGCATTACCTCAACTTGAGAACGTGGTGTCGCTTCGGCGGGGCAGCTAATGTCGTGTCTAATGGATTCTAGGCCGCAGATGCCCTCAGTATTATCGCGTACGAAAGGTTTACTCGGGCAAAGGAAGTGAATATACTTCTTGCGCGTACACATCCTTAGGTTTGGGGCCAAGTACAACTGCTCGTTGTTATCGTGATACGCAACGACTTCAGGAGTGTGGATTTTGACATAGGTGTTCCCTTGCCAAAATCCCACATTCACAACGTCTTTGAGCCGGTAAATGTTATTCGAGTCGATAATGGGCAAACTGAGGAGAAAGGCCAAGTCGCCTGCTTCCGGGTCTACGTACAAGGGAATAGCGATACCCAGGGAAAAGGCGAGATGGGTTTGGATGGGACTAGCATGGCCCGCGGTGGCCGAAGTTAGGATATTTTGGACAAGGTCCAAGAGGTATCAAGTAGTGTGCAATCCTACCCATGGCTAAGTTATCAATTGAGGACTTACTTCACGTAGCATGTAGGTCATGATTTGGTGGGTCGCCTCGATCGGTTGATAACGGTTCTCACAACGAGTTACAACGACTTTATTGAAGGGAGTCAATCTTAATTTTGGGACCTGGATTTAAATAATTGGTAAAGGAAGTTCCCTGATGAGGGGACTAGAGGGGAGAGGGAATTATAGTGAAAGAGGAAGAAGAAAAAACAAAAACAAAAAACAAAAAAAAAAAACAAAGGGAGACACAGGTGAAAGGAAACAACAAAACGAGAAACGGCAGCACAAGGACACCGAATGAGGTTAGGCAGCAAACGAGTGTCACATGTGTGGAGTATCTCCTCTCTACTAGAGGCTGGCTCTAGCAGTGCAGCTGAGGAGAGAGTGTAAGTGTTGTGTTTCAACAAGGTCGCTATATGTTTTCCTAACAACAGAAATTATGTTAGTGTGGTGTAGAGCATATGATTGTCGGTCTGTGTCAGTGGGTTTGATCTTCCCCCTTTTCCAGTCGGCTGGAGCTCTGGTGCCTCTTTATCTGGTTTCGATGGACCCATCGAAGGACTGGCTCGCTGCGCCCTTGTCCGATTTTGATTCGGTAGGCGACAGGTGAGAGCTTGTCTACAATCGCGTGGGGTCCTGTCCAGTGAGGTAGGAACTTCTTTGACAGGCGATGGGGAGCGTTCTGCCTTGGTCGGGCGAAGCTGTAGTACCACACTTTGTCTCCGACATTAAACTCATGGTGAGAGGCCTTTTGGTCATAGTAGGCTTTACGACCTTCCGCGCTTCGTTGTAGTTGCTGTTGAGCGAAGGCGAAAGTCGTTCTCAGGTGCTGATGCAACTCTTCCAGGTATTGGTGAGTGGTATAGGCAGTGACGAGGTTCAGGTCACCAGGTTGGTACAGCAGGTGTAGCGGTAGCGTCATGTTTCTCCCTGTCATCAATGTGAATGGGGGTACGCCGGTAGACTGGTGAGGGGTGGCTCGAGCAGCCATCAGTACCAGCGGAAGTTTAATATCCCAATCCTTTTGATTGGCAGACACATACTTCTTCAACATGCTGACCACTGTTTTATTGGCCCGTTCAACTTGACCCGAGGAAATTGGGTGGTGGCTTATATGGAGCTTGGCCTGTACACCGAGGAGTTTCCACACTTCCTGCATGATGTCGGCGGTGAAGTGGGTTCCGCGGTCAGAGTTGACCCTTAAAGGCAGTCCAAATCTTGAGAAGATGTGGTTCATTAACAGGCAGGCTGTTGTTTCTGCTGTATCATTGGGAGCTGGGAGGCACTCTATCCACTTCGTGAATTCGCAGACCACGGTGAGGAAGTATTTGTTACCTCGCGTTGACCGTGGCAGGGGTCCTACCCAGTCTATTTGGAGGTCCGACCAGGGGAAAGTCATTCCTTTCCTTTGCAGTGGGGCTCGGTGGTTTGGGTTTGCCGGTTGAAACTGGCAACACACCAGGCATCCTTTTACGTATTCCGCCACGTCTTGCTGCATGCCAGGCCAGTATGCTACTTGCTTGAGTGTTTCATAGGTGGCCTTGGCGCCGTGGTGTCCTGCGCATGGTGCATCGTGGGCGTGTGTCAGCATCATCCCCCTTTGGCCGTGAGGGACTACGAGCTTTGGCGTAGATAGGGGTTCAGGGACATACGCGAGCACACCGTCTCTTAGATGCAGCATGTGCTTGATTGAGTGGAGTGTGCGGAACTCGGAGGAAGCAGCTAGGTCGGAGGTGGAAATAGGATGAGTTAAGGGGTCGGAAATGTGAGCTGCCATAGTTCGCAGTGTTTGATCCGCATTTTGAAGTGTGAGGAGATCGTTAGCAGCGAACTGAGGTGAAATGGCAATGTGGGAGGAGGTGGGGTTTTGTACGCCAGTGGCGTGTTGGCGGCGGGTTATGGCCGCTACTGAAGGGTTGGGAGGGAGGGCTTGAAATGTCCAGGACTCTCCGTGTAATGCACCTGCTTTGGCGAGGGCATCGGTTTGGTCATTGAAGTCTTTGTCTTGTCCTGGTTGACGGGAATGACCTCGAACCTTTTTCCAATAAACGATAATGTCATGTTCAGTGACAATGGCATCGCCTGCTTGGAAGAGTTCCTGGTGTTTGACAGGCTTGTTGTTAGCTGTCTTGAATCCATTCTGTTTCCATCCAGCTAAATGGCATGTGAAGCTTAGACGGGCGTAGTTCGAATCGGTACAGATGAGGAGTTCTTTGATGTTGTGGGATGCCGCCATTTGAAGTGTGATGAGGATGGCTGCTATTTCAGCATATTGCGCTGAGCGAGGGCCTAAGTTGAATTGCTGTGGTGGGCAGGGGTCGTTGTTGAGCCAGACCACTCCCGCTCCAGCTTGTAAATTGCCCTTGTGGTTGTAAGAGGAGCCGTCGACATATGCTGTGGGCATTCCTTCACATACATTCTCCTCGAAGTACCTGTGATTCGTCAGTTGAGGTTGTGGCGGTTCTTTAGGTTCCGCTGGAGTATGCAGCGTGTCCGTTGAACAGTTTTGACAGGCCGCTAGCCCGTTTCCAAGTGAGGATTTGTAGTTTTGGGCATATCTTGCCTCGACGTCTCGTCCTTGGAGTGTCATTAGCCAGGTAGCTATGCGTGCGTTAGTCACCACGCCATCTCTGATGCGTTGACTGTTTAGGAAGGTGACCGGCTGATGACAAGTCTCGATGATGACTTTCTGTGCGCCAATGTAATTAGAGAAACGCTGGATAGCCCACACAGTGCAAAGCAAAGCCTTTTCGCAGTTTGAGTACTTGCATTCTGGGGGAAGCAGCGTTTTGCTGGCATAAGCGACCACTCGTTTGTCTTTGTCATGGAGCTGGTATAGGCCTGCGCTGAGGCACTGATTGGAGAATCCAGCGTCCAGATAGAATTCTTTTTCTGGGTCTGGGTAGGCAAGGCACGGAGCAGAGCACAGGCGCTGTTTGAGCTGGCCCATTGCTGTGTCCTGTGTTTCCGTCCAAACGAAGGGTTCATCCTTTTTCAGGAGGGAAGTTAGTGGTCGTGCGATGTCAGCGTAGTTTTCGATGAACTGACGGGAATAATTGCACACTCCCAGAAAGCTTCGCAGCTCAGAGATGTTAGTCGGCGTCTTTATGCTTTGGATTGCTTGGGTGCGGTTAGACTGTGGCTCGATGCCGTTTCTTCCGACAAGCAATCCGACATAGTTCACCTTGGTTTTGCACCACTGTCCTTTGTGAAGGGCGATCTTGGCTCCTGCCGTTGTCAGCTGGTTTAGGACGTGATTGATCTCTTTGAGGTGGTCTTCCACACTTGAGCTTTTCATCAAAACGTCATCTACATAGACAAGGTTGCCTCTGGCTCTGGCGTCAGGGCATGCTTTGTTCAGGAAGATGTTGAATTCTGCTGGTGAGTTGGCATAGCCGAAGGGGCACCGTGTGAAGGTGTACTGTCGATTGCCAAAGGTGAATGCCAGCTTGTGTTGGTCATCGGGATGGACGGGGATTGTCCAGAACCCGGAGGCGACGTCCAGTGTGGAAAGGATCGTCGAGCCTTTGATTTTTGGAATTTCTTGATCCAACTGGGTCATAGGCCATCGTGACAATGGAACTTGCTGATTCAACTTGCGATAGTCGATGGTGGGCCGCCATTTGCCGTTTGGTTTTAGGACTGGCCATATCGGGGCAGAGTATGTGCTGTTACAGGGCCGGATGACCCCCTTTTCCAGCATGGAGTCAACAATCTCTTGCACTGGCTCGTATGACGCTATTGGAATCTTGTACTGTCGCACAAATGTGGGTGGCGCATTTGGGTTTGTCGGGATGCGCACAGTGTGGATGTTTGTCAGTCCACAATCCAGGGAATCCTTTGCGAAGGAGTCCTTGTATTTGTGCAGAACCTCTTTGAGTCCTTGGCGATCCGCTTCATTGTGGAGGGCATCTGCCTCACTCAGGATCTGTTGAACTTGTGCGTTGAACCCTGCGTAGGGTTCTTCCGCAGTGAGGTCATTTGAGGGGCTTTGGTCCCCGATGGTCACCTGTGTAGGTGATTCTGTCGCAGGCTGTGTTGAGACCGCATAGACAGCGAGATGAGTGTCATCTGTTAGTTCTGACCGGCAGACGCTTTCTCTGGACACCGGCAGAATGGATGTGATGGCAATCACTTCATGGGGTTTTGTAAACGTTACGTTGTTGTCGTATTCGTCTGACATTAGCTGTGTGGGTATAGGGCCTATGACAGGTACCATCAGTTCAAAGTCGTGGAACGCCTGGCTGATGAGCCATCCCAGGTGATTGGCTTTGGGAACGTGGATGTCTTGGGCCGTACAGTTGTTGAACAACACATACACAGCACGAGATGACACTTCAATGAGAGGTGTGGCTTCCAGAGTCAGTCCGAGTTTTAGGCAGGTCCTGGAAGGTTGGAAGAAACCTAACTTACTGTTGAGCATTTGGCCAGGTCGCATGTTGAGGCGGACGCTGACACTCTTGCTGTAGGCAGGTATTGTGGCTTCTTGCTCCGTGATCATAGCACATGCGTCTGGCATGGTTTGACCGGATTGGAGATTCTTGAGGTTGACTGACGTTGTCAGTTGGTGTGACAGGGGAGCCCATATGATGTCGTTTACGGTATCAATGCAAGCATTGAGCCGGACCAGGATATCCGCTCCAATGTAGATGTCATGCGGCAGGTCTGAGACAACGAGGAAGTAGTGAGTTAGCTGTCTGTTGTTCCATCGTATGTCCAGAGCGCAGATGATCTTGGAGGTGGCCATGGTTGTCGACCAGGGACTGAGAGGGAAGCGGCTGTGCTTAGCGACATGTGGTAGACACTGATGTCTTTGCTTCAATGTTTTGAATAGCTTCAGGCTGATGGCTGAGTTCTCTGCCCACAGGGCTAGTGCCGTGTCGGACACTGATGTGCCTTGGACATCTATTGCAGTCATGATTCTAAAGGGGCCTGCGTTTGATTCAGACTCCTGCAGTGAGCAGAGGAGAGGGTCCTTGTCCTTGCTGTTTGTGCTTGTTCCAGATCCTGGCTTTGCTACTGCATCATTGATCAGTGACTTAGGGACGGTGTTGGTGACTTGACACTGCGACTCGTTGGAGTCTAACGCCTGGCAAGGCAGAGGTTCACGGACTTGTGTCCACATCTTTAGGTGCTTGAAGTCTATTAGAGGTTCGAAGCGATTAAGCAGATCTTTCCCAATGAGGAGTGGATACGTTTTAAGTGGTGAAACGTATACGGGATGGACGAGGTCCATCGATCCCACTGTTAGGTGAATTGGGGCCACATGTTTTAGTTGTAGGCCCGTGTGGGAGTATGCTTGAAGGTTTAGTTCACACTTTTGGAGTTTGAGGGTTCTGTTAGTCCTCTTTGATCTTTCTTGGATTTCCTCCAGGAGTTCGGTAGACATTAGAGTAATGTCGGCTCCCGTATCGAGGAGGGCTTCGACTCTGATGTGTCGTTCGATGATGATGGAGAGGTAGAATTTTCTGGCTATACCTTTCTCAATGAGATCGCCTAGGAGTTGAGGGACTGGAGTTTGGGAGGAAACAGTTAGGATATCAGGGCTGATGGGGCGTTCTTCGGAGGAGTGGCAGATGACCAAGACAGCACTTTCAGGAACTTGAGGGGTTTCGTCAGCAGGTGTTTGTTGGACGCTGCTGTAATTTGGAGCATTAGGTGTTGAGTTAGTGTCTAACTCTGTTGCTGGGTTTTCAGGTGGGGTTTCGTGTCCATCTGAAGTTAGTGTGATTACGGTTCTCTGAGAGTGAGGTGAAGGAGTGCTGTTCTCCTTGGCTGGTTGTGTCAACTGTTCGCTGCCATCTCGTCCGGCCGCTAGTCAGGCTGAATCTGGTTTCTCTTTCTTTTCCCATTTCCGATCTTCCTCCTTCCGTTGGAAGAATTCTTTCATCATCATTTTCATCAGTTCTTGTGAGTCGAAACACGGTGGTGTCTCTTGTTCCTGTGTGGGTTCAGTTTGAGCTCGGTCAGCTTGGAATCTTTGCGAATTCTTTCGTCGATTCCTTGGGCTGGTCGCTCCAGGGTGAGTTTGTCGTCTTCCCTTGGAGTTTCCATTGGATTCCCATGAGTTTTTCCCTCTTGAGTTTCCAAATGAGCTTGGCTGGTTCCACGATCTCTCCCAATGACTTTCGTGTGGCCTTGACTGGTCCCATGTCTTTTCCCAGTGGCGTCCAGGTGAGCGTTGACGTCCACGCGGTCCATCCCAGCGTTCGTACCTCGGTTTAGATCGGGTACCAGCGTGGGAGTCTCGTTCTTTGTTGGACGAGGATGCATTCCACTCCCTGGGTGGCGGCTTGGCATTGTCTTGGCGTTGAGCGCCCTCTAGCGCCAGCCCTTGACTTTGAGTGTTGAAGTCAAGAACGGCTGGGGTTCTGTCATTCTTTTCTGAGGCCATCTTTTGTTTGCCGTAGGCTTTCTGCGCCAAGTCTCTTAACTGCTGAGCATTCATTGTCCGTGGACATGCGAGAACGCCAAGATGGTGGCTTACGCCGGGATGAAGGTTTCGTAGAAAGAGAGTTTTAAAGTTCAGTTCATCCTCCATGTCAGGTTCGTTGCGAGTTCCAAAGTATGCCCGTCTGAGTCGGCTGTAGTAGGCTTGAGGAGGTTCGTGACGTCCTTGTCTCGTCTCCAGGGCAGCCACGAGGCCTTGTTCGGACTCAGGGTCAGAGAACTCTTTAACGAGGGCTTCTCGGAGCAGTTGGTAATTAGTCTTTGTGTGAGCAGGCTGCCTGTCCAGGAAGCTGCGAACTTCAGAACTGGATGTCGTTCGAAGTAAATATAGTCTATCTTTGTCCGTAACGTTAGGTCGCATTTCCAGATGGAAATCGATATCTTGGAGATACGCTTGGACATTTGGGCTATTTGGCACGCTTGGGGTGAATTTGCCAATGTTCCTGGCAAGCTTGTCGAGGTCTTTTAGGTCCAAGCCGTGCGATGATCTGTGACTGGTTGCAGCAGATTCTTTTGGCTGAGGTAACGTGATGTAATGTTCTCCAGAGTGAGTTGGTGAATGTTTCAACACCACCCCCTCCATCTTTTTCTCACGTGTCAGTCCAGGAATAGGTGTACCGGCCCTGCTCGGCAGGGGTGAGGTCGATGCGCGTCGTGTCCTTGATGGCTCACGGCGCAGTTCGTAAGCATGCTTGAGTTCCTCTTGGAGACTGTCAGATTCCTCTTTGACGTAGTCAAGCTGTCGTGTTAGACGACTAACCTCGTTTCGTGACTCATCCAGGTGAGCTTCAAGGGCTTTGATTCTGCCGTTTTTAACTCTGAAGTCGGCCTTTGCTTTCTCCAGAAGCTGTTCAGCATACTGTAGCTTTTTGGACCGATCATCATAGTCTGCCTTGACCTGTTCCAATTCTTGGCTAGTAGCTGCTAGGGTTTCTTTTAGCCGGTTGATCTCCTCCTCAGTGCCTTGTTCCGCCTCATCCGACCCTTCCTGTCGTTCCTGAGCTTCAAGTTCCAGCTGCTCTATGCGTCGTTGTGCGCGTGTCAGCTCCTGCTGGCGTTGTGCAGCGTGCTTGTCGCTCAACTTGAGGGTGGCGATGAGTGTGTGGCTTAAGGAGCCGGTGATCTTGGCTAATTCTTTGTGATTGTAGCTGTGACTTGGGTCTTGTGTCATGAGGCTTGTTATGTTGTCATCCAGCTGGTCTTGTGTCTGATGTTTTAGTGTTTCAGCAGCCTTAGGGAGGAGACTGTCTGTTGCAATGCTTAGCCACGTTTCCAAATCCTCCCAGTGACCGACATGTCCTGTTGTGTGAGACATGTTTGGGCGTGGTGAGTGGGATCTCGAACCGCGACTGACACAGACCTTGAAAAGAAAAACAAACAAAACAAAACAAACAAACCAAAACAGAACAAATCAACAAACAAGGGGTGTAGATGTGCAATGTAGAATGTGTACTAGTGTTGACTGTGTAAAACAGGTGGGTATGGTTCTCTGTGACTGTGATCCTCTGGGGGCGTGCTTCTAATTTGTAGCCTCTGTGGGGGGAAAAATTGAGCGCACACACACAGGTAGCACAGCTAGAGAACAGGTAAAGAGAAGAAGAAGATTGCTTCTAATCAGAGGATTTGTAAATGACAAATTTTGTAAGTCTGTGATTGCAATTGGTTTTCTCCGGTGTGAAGGAAAACAATAACAATGACAGCACTGGTCCCGTTAATGGCCAAAATTGACACCACAAGCTAATTAGAGTGTTCGCGTGCTTGAAGTTTTCCGGCGCCTTTCTTCTGTGGACCTGCTTTAACCTGGTAGGATTTCACAAAAGAGGAAGGTAAATGGAAAACAATTTTGACATGTTCTCAAGTTCCACAAATACCTGTTTCGATTGCTAAAGTTCTCCACTTGTGATCTTCACACAGGCAAAAATCTCAGCAACAGCAGCAGTAGTCAAATTAGAAGATAGCAGCAGGAAGAAAAGAGAGAAAGATGAGAGTAGGATTTAGGATTAGTAACAAAGGTGGTAGCGCGGAGGCGCTGTTGAGTTGATGCACCTAGGGGTTTTGCTTTGCTAATTTTAGTAGGATAAACACACTGGCCTAAGTGTTAAGGAAACCTTAATTTTTTCCTTTTTGGAGGTTTGCTTACTTAGAAGGGTTTTCCTAATTAGAAAGTTACTATACTCTAGGCTTTGTGATGAATGTAAATCGCTCCAGTGGTGTTCAGCAGCAAGGCCCACCGCCCGAGCGCACCAGGTGAGCTCCTGTAAGGGTTTTGCCGAACACTCCGCCCCCACCGTATTGCTGTGAGCCTCTCAGACAGCTGTGGCTTTTGGCACAACCGGGCTGGGACTCGGGTGAGTTATGTCAAACGACTGCTGGCCTGAAGAGGGGCGGGGCTAAGTCCCGGTGTCTATCCGTCAGTGCGAACCCGAAGTTCGGCGTACTTCGTCAATAGATTGGCCGGAATGGTATATCCGCACCTTCGCCCAGTCAGCCGTTGACTCCTCCTCCGATACCCGATTGCTAGCCTGCTGCGGGCCGTCACTTTGCAACACTAGGACGGAAATATTCAGGTTTCCCTTCAGCCTGCACCAGGTACAGTCCGAACGGGTGACTCCGCTTGCTGTAACTCACACTGGAGGCAATTTCACTTCACTAACCAAGCACTAGGGGGAGCCCTATCTCCTATCAGGCCTAAGAAAAGGGAAAACTTTTAAAAGTTAATTTAATAACAGACGGAGAGAGACCAACAGGTTGGAACCAAAACTCAATTGCAACTGAAATTAGAATTTCAAATTAGAAATGGTAGTTCCTAATTCCAATTGTATGATGTTATTATCATTTAAATTTGATAGGCTTGATTAGGATTAAATTAATCAATAGGGTATCCTTGAGGTAGGATCCTTATTAGCCAATGCTGGAATTAAAATTTCAGAGCAATGATTTATAGTTAAAACTCTAATTTAACGATGTTTGTCATTAATATTAGAAGACACCTGTGATTATAATAATCCTTAAATATTGAAGCAGGGTAATACAAGCTCTAATGAGTTGCAGATGAAATTAAAATTTCAGAGCCTTATTGGCAGTCATGGATTAAAACCTTAATGATATTTTTCATTAACATTACAGGCGATTACATTTCATTGATCAGCCAATAGTGTTGACATAGGGAAACAGGAACTGTAATTAATTATTAAATTGAATCAGAATTTTCAAATTCGTAATTAATTATAAAAATTAAATTACAAATTCCACATACCTAATTTCGTACCCCTAAGCCTGACCAATTACTAATTCCTTGTGTTATTCAAATCATTAGAACAAATTAATCCGTATGGTCTCAATTATAAAGAAAAATTAAAAATATTCCCGGGCCAGACGATCAAAATCTTTGATAGTTAATAATTAAGATCTTAATGTTATTGTTAAATTATCAGAGCACACATAATTATCTCAATCAGTCTATGTGGAATCAGAAACTGAAATTACTTTAATGAAATTAATTTAATTTCACATCTGGGATTAATTATGGAATTAAATTATCAATTTCAAATATTTCCTAGCAATTCATCCAATGAGATTCTTAAAATCATGAGAGCGCAATCATAATTAAATTAATTATCTTCCTATCAAAGCAATGAGGCTAAGACCCATCATTAATTTATAATAAACCCCAATAGTTATGAAACTAATATCTGCTAAATATGAAACGAAACAAAACAACCTAAACACAACTACTTGTTAAACCCATCTGTGACATCGCTGGTCTCATTTCCTATGAAATCAGCTGTCTTGCACATTAAAGGTTTATTTAAATTTGTATTGTTAAAGTCCTTTCACCTTAGAAGTTATAAGAGGGAATGAGTGAATTCAAAAGAGAGAAGGAACTGATGTCAACAGTTTTAGTGTGAGTTAAAGTTCGGCTGTGAAGGGTTAACGTATCAGCACTTCAAAAACACACTGCAAACACACACGCATTCAAACCCACAGCTACAAAATGCTAGCCTTCAATGCTACTAGCTTTGCAAGCTACTCATTGCTTCAGTTAGCTAAGCTAAGGCTGTTAGGCTGTTGTTTACAACAGCTCAAAATGGCGCGGGAAAGGAGCCTGCGCACTTCCTGAGTTACGCGTCACTATGGTGACGTCAGGGAACCTGTCATTTCCGATGCACAGATCTCAACAATCTCAACTCGTTCAGAGAGATATACATTAATCCATAGATTAATTATAAACACCTTTTTGGCCACGGCGAGCCTTAGTACATTAATTCTGTCTAACTTCACAGACAAAACACAGTGGATTTTTCATCACACAATTCATTCTTGATCAAGATCAATAACTATTCTCCCCAGAACGCGTTTTGGCCACTCTTCCTGAGCGCCGCGTCCGATTTCACTCTTTTTAGTGACTCAAAGATTGGCAGAGAAAAACACAGGTAGCTAATCTGATATTCTCGCCGGGAGATTAAATAGCATATCCGGAAGTGGAACACGCACAAAACGGATCACGCTATTAAGGCCTTATGGAAGAGAGGAATGAGGAAATTCGCTCATTTGTCTCTTTTGCGCTTCTAGAGCGACTTTTTGTCTTACAAGACAATTCATATACTGCAGTTAATTTCTCAAACAATTAAAATTGCACTTTAATTCATTCAAAACGCATTGCCATGCATACAGTACCACAAACACAAACAAACTCTGTCTATTTTGTATCTACACTACTTCTTCCGGTTAAAAATAGGCAAAATACAAAAATATGTTTTTCTGATTATGAATATTCAAATCATATTTTGCCCGCATTCTCCACCATATATGTAGCGAATTAATCACTTTTACATTGTTGTTTAATTTAGCTCTTTTGTTTAAGCTTTATTTTAGCTTTAGGGGATCTTACGATTTGATATGATCAATTGATATTAATCAAAACGTCCTTATTTAACACTCGTCCAGCGAGTTGTCAGTATATCTGATAAATTCTGTTTATTCTTGTGGCCACAATATAATACAGAATTATTTAAATAACTGTATGACAGTTATGAGCATATAGGTAACTTGATCTGAGCAGGATTTGATTTGAATATTACACACAGAATACAGAACACTTCTCTATAAATCAAACAAGAGTTTATTTGCTATCTTACTACAATACATGAACTAAGCTAAATAACATAAAAACAAAATACATACATACATACACACACGCGATGAATTTAATTGAGAATGATTACAATCTAGCACTGTTCTATTTCCACACGATTTTACCCGTGTCGATCAGCAAATGGAGAACTATCTTAATTTTACCTTAGAGATAGATACGACCAGTTCAGCAGAATAAAGGTTGTTCGATACCTTGCTTTTAAGTTGAAATGGTCACTGATCGAGGAAACCCCGCGTTTCCCAGATGTTGGGAAACCCCGCGTGTCGCTGTGTGACGTCACTCTTGGGGATGCCCTTCTGTTGTTGCTGGTTTGGTTGCTCTGCGTTGCTTAATGCTTCAAGGAAGTCTGTTTCGATTTCTTATGGCTTTAGATGTTGAAGTTCCTTTCGCGTAGCTTCAGACTTTCAAGAGTTTCTTCAGAGTTTTGACGAAGTGTTGGTTTAGTCTTCAAAACTCGGCCAGGTGTTAAAGGCTCCGAGTTTCAAAGAAGCGCGCGATTTCCGAGCAGAACAGAGAGCGAGCGTTGGAGAGCGGGGATCCGCTTTTTAAAAGGGACTGACGTCAGAGGCCTTCCGTTCAACCCCCAGAGGCTTCCACCAACCAGATTGTCCCTCTGGATGGAGCTCCACCTACACGGCTCATTTTCCACGCAGCTAATTTGTCTGCTTAGTTATTTAGTCACATGAAGAAAATATCTTTTAACATGTTCTAATCACACATTATTATACTCAATATTAACTTCCCATGCACGACAAATTCTTGCATTTGTCCTGACCGTTAATATGAAACCAAACATAAGGTATTCGACATACATTAATAGCTTTCATGCTAAAACTAACTTAGAAGGGATCTATTTAAAGATTAGAAATAACACATCCTGCATATACGATATTATAAGTGTAGTCCTCACTTTACAGGAGAAAGTTATACCTCAAAAGATTATAAAAACATACCATTGATTACAATGACACAGTCAGCTTATAAATGACATAAAATACACATTGATATATTTTGTAAAATATATTGTATATATTGCTTTTGATAACATAGCTTGAATAGCAGTAGTGACTACTATCAATTGTCCTTTTGGAACACTTTATAAAAGTCTTTGAGTCTTTTTAGCAAAGTCAATAAACAGAAACAAGCTGGAAGGTTCTGTTCCTTGACCAAGAAGGGCAAAAGAGAGTGCATTCCTTCGGAGGGGGAATGAAGATGAGAGGTGCTGAGCATTATGTTGTTTAGGTCTGTTGAACGTCTGCCTTAACATATATCTGTCTTGTTTGTTGGTTAAATCATAAATTTAGGCGTTACATGATCAGGGAGTCCATAAAGTTTGTCGTTTTGTCCATTGCCAGATGTTTACCTCAAAGCTCTCCTATTTTGAGAGGTTTCTTTACGATGATAACCCAAAGGCATGGCAGGAAATTGGCCAGCCAGTTGGGTGAGGTGCTCTTCCTCTTTCATCTCTATCTGCAAAGTCATAAAATTGACAGTTTCTTTAAGCTTGAGGAATTTTGTGGTTGCACTTAGTGTGTGTGTGTGCGTTCTTTCCTCCACACAGGTCCTACACCCCTCTATACCTATTATAAAACGATGTGGTTCTTTGTCTGCTACATTACTACTGTAACTTTACAATAGATAGGCTAAGGGTGAATCCCATTTCTCTGTCTTACCCCTTCCCCTTACCCCTTCCCCTTAGTTTTGCGCGTTCACGTGAGAGTAAGGGCTGTCCCAATTCTCGTTTTGATCGAGGGGTAGGGCTAAGGGGAAGGGGTAGATACCCCTTAAAACCAAGCATTTTCGCGAGCTTACTTGAAACCAAGGGGTACCCAGAACACACTGCACAACCGGCAACAATGTCGGCCAGATCATCCAGAGAGTCCCATTTTCGGCTTAAATAATTTATTTAAAAATTACGACAGTCTTGTTTTGTGCTCTACACAGTCCTGTACATATATATTTGCAACCATGGTCTTAATTGAAACGTTTTAAAAAATCGCTAGTTTGCTACGCTTTACATCGCTGATTTGCACAACAATCGCAAAAACATCACTAATAAAACCCACGCGATCGACATACACACACTTGCAGACGGCATCTTGGAAGTTTGTGATCAACACTTGTCGGCAGCCAGCTAGAGACGCTGTACGATGACGTAACCGTAACCAAGTGGTGTCTCTATTTCATAGAGGTATGTTTTCACCCCTAGCGCTTACCACTCGGTTTCGAGGGACAAGGGCTAGGGGTAAGACGAAGGGGTAGGGGAAGGGGAAGGGGTAAGACAGAGAAATGGGATTCACCCTAATAATGATGTCCTTTAGCTATAGTCCCACAGTATCTTGAGTGACGACTGATGAGCAATGGGCTGCTGCTTAACTAAACAAAGACAAAACTATAATAGCATATTTACAGATGAATCTGACCTGCACTTGAAATCCTGAACAGTAGTTTTGCTTCTCTGCTCCACCTATGCGCTTCCACAGTCCTCTCCGTTGTCAAATCTCTCGCATTGATTACTCTGCTCGAAACCGTTTGGCGGAGACGCGGAGCGCGCGCGAGACGAAGCATTGTCAGTCAGACTAACCGATTAGTGATTTCTTAGAAAAAAAAACGTCAAGTCAGTGCAATTTGGGAAAGAAATCAATTAAATATGTATGTGGATGTGCGTAAATATTCAAATGTAACCCCCTTTGTAATCGTTAACATTTTCATAAGTAACTGTAATTTAATTACACATTTTTTCTTAGTAACTGTAACTAATTACAGTTACATTTATTTTGTAATTAAATTACGTAACGCCGTTACATGTAACTAGTTACTCCCCAACACTGATGGTAACGTTGTACGAGAAAAATATTGATTCAAAATTCAGTGTTTAAACCCTTTTTGAGCACTCCTGAACACCGTATGGTAACGTTGTACTTTGGTGTAATTTTCATACATATTTATTTCTGAAATGCTGGAAAGTATTTAAAAGAACAATACTTCATAACTGCTTCACCACAGCGACTGGGAGCAGGTATGCAATACAATTTTAAAATGTGTATTATAAACAGATATATATATAGCGTATAATTAAAACTATAGGGCATCTATTTTCATATTTTTAAACAGGAGATTTAAATAATAAATAGGATTATATATTATAAAATATGCTTGGAATAATAAGAATAAATTTTATAATACATGTTACACAATAAGAAGAATAAATTCCCAGGTTCGTAGGATCACAGAACTCGCTCCTCCACTGTGAATAAATCGCCATCCGAATCCATGTATATTTGTGATATGTAAATTTATTTTTACAGATGTCCATATGAGAAACAATTGCCGTCCGAATCGGGCTTTAGGCTACATTCACATGGTTAATTTTTGGGAATGACAACCGCATTTTCTTTACAGGTGTGAGTCTCGAAATGTCCCGTTCACACAGCAGCTTACGTGCATAAAGCTGAAAGACTTATCACTTTCTGACACGACAAGAGTCCAATCGAGCCGCAAGATCTTTCGTCAAATCTTCATTAACCAACAGCAGCTTTTATATTTGGGTGGACAGCGGAGCATTTGAATCGCACGCAGAACACAAAACTGACGGGAGCGGCTCCGGTGGAAAACTGATGGGATCTAAAACTTTCAGATGACATGCAGCTCATTTCTCCATCACTGTAAGTTACCGAAAACACGCTCTCTTGCACTGTCTGATGTGACAGACAACTAGTTGTCCAGTCCTGTTCCGTTCACACAGCGCATGTGTTCTGAGAATGCGGTTGTGAGTCCTGAAGTTTACAGGTGTGAGTTCGGTTACAGAATGCGGTGTCACACCTATAAATAACCAAACTGTGTGCGAACGTAACCGTATTAAGGACTCAAATACAGGACTGACAACCATATTCTCCTGCTGTGTGAACGTGGCCTAATACTTTTAGAGTATATTTAAAGATGGGTACTTTTCCTCTTACTAAAGTACATTTTTAGTGAAAAAACTGTACTTTTACTTCGTTACTGTGGCCGACGCTCCTCTTGTTACTTTATCTTAGTGCAATACAAGTTAAAAAATGCTTAAATTTATTCCAAACGTGCCATCTACTTTGCTCTGGGCACTGAGCGATGATGTCCATTTGTGAATGATTCATTCTTTTGAGTCAACTCTGTTCAAAGGCTTGATCAAACCATTTGTCAAACCAGTGAATTGGTCGTCTGAAGCGGTTCTCACTCAAAGTTGTAAGAGAAAGTTTAAGAACATCAAGAGCGTTGAAGACGTGGCTTTGGATCTACAGTCAATTGAAAGCAAATCTGCAAAGGCTATTGTTTGCTAGTCTCGCGTAGACTGACGGCTGAAGGTCTGGAATAGATGGCAGGTTTTATTGGCCAAGGCCCGCCCATGATGCCGTTTGACCGACATGTCCAACAACCAATCACAGTTTGTTTCGTTCAGCGCCACGTTTCGGGGCATGGAAATGTCACCACAATAACAGACCAGTGTGTAATACTCTCGGATGTATTTTAAAGATTATATGCTGCGAACTTTAAATATTTCACATACTTTTGAAAATCCAGTGTTTAGTTGATCCTGACAAGCGCTCATCATCACATTTGTAAACTCGACGGCATCTTTGTTTCCAGGCGGAACATTAAAGAACGCGACACACATCTCCCGGAAATCCTGTATAATGCAACCAATCCGAAGACGACTTCGACATTCCTGAAGTGTTTCCAGATAAGTGTGCCATATGCATCAGGGCCCATATTTATCAAGCCTCTAAGAATTACTCTCAAGAACACTGCTATGAATTGACTTAAGTGGAAAAAAAATCTTGGCTCAAAGCTGCGATTAAAAGTTAGTTATCAATCATCTCAGTCGTAATTTAAGGAAAGTGTAGGACTAAATCTTAAGTGTCAGTCTTAGAGATGATTCACGACACTTTGCTGTGCCACAAACGGGATTTTGGATGACGACATACGCATGGACCAATCACTGAGTAGATTTCCTGAATTAAGCATATTCTCAGATAAATTCACATTGAATGGTTAAATTCCTAATAGGAGTTTACATTCAACACACATTTGACAATAAAGACTTTTCAAGAGAACACATTATGGCAAGGAAACGAAGCATCATCACAACTTAATTTAGGGGACCTCGTGTGCAGTAGTGTTGTCAAAAGAACCGACCGCGAAACCATTCGTTACTGAAATTTTAAAACGTCCATTTCCCGCTAAGATTTGAGCGGATTATTAAACAGTGCTGATTGGTCATTGTTCACGCGCTCAATAGATACATCTGTGATTGGCTTCAATGATGAATGAAGCGCTCGGTGAAGAGTGTGAAGCGATGATCATTAAAGCCAATCACAGACCTATCTGTTGAGCGTGTGATCAATGACCAATCAGCGCTGTTTAATAATCCGCTCAACAGCGCTCAAATCTTAGTGGGAAATGGACATTTTTAAAATTTCAGTACCGAATGGTATCGCGGTCGGTACTTTTGACAACACTAGTGTGCAGTCTACGGTTCCACAGGTGTAGATAGGCTACATTTGATAACAGTACACGATACCACTATGACTTTACCAGTGTGTTTGTTGTACATGTACCTTATACATTAAATACGATGTATAATTTATACATTAAATAAGCTGTCACAGAGTATGAAATGAACACCCGCCAAACCTGCGTTAGCTCTGCGCAGCGGCGCGCGATCTAGACACAATATTCATATTTTTACAATATTTACGCTTGCAGAAATATACATTTGTTTACATTTTGCAGAGCAGACGGAAAAAGATCCGTCAATGTGCTTTTTTGTTATGTTTGGTAGCGGTCATGTGAGGAGTTTTCACTCTTCTCAGTGTCAGAGGTTATATTATATATACACATGTATATATACACACACATGTATGCATGTATGTATATGCGTGTATATATATATATATATATATATATATATATATATATATATATATATATATATATATATATATATATATATATATATATATATATATATACACACACACACACACACACACACACACATATATATATGCATGTATGTATGTGTGTGTATATATATATATATAAATAATATACTTTAAAATATAATTTAATTCAGGGATGCAAATCAGAATTTTCATCAGCTATATATTGATTTATTACCAGTGTTGGAAACAGTTCCCTCTCGAGCTTTCACGAGACAGCACGGAGAATTCTCCATTATGGGAACTCCTTCCTTCCAACCTTTCCTGAAGTTCTATTGGCTCACGCCAGTCAAATGACTGGCCAATTGTCGCTAAGTATGCACATCGCATGCAAATACTGACAAGCTGAGAGGCAGTATAAAATGCGGTGCACATGACAATTACGTCAGAATCTTCTCATTCACTTTGCTGAACAACCTAGATTTATGGCTTATAAACTATTACAGCTCACAGTTGAGGTTCGCTCATCAGAGGGCGGTCTCTGTATGGCCGCTCCTCTGCAGTGTTCAGGTGAGTATGATGTTTTTCTTAAGATGAGTCCATCTGCCCTCGATCAGCGGTGGACCTGGACTCTGGTGATGAGCTCATGCCGACTAAATGTCCGCATTCCTCTCACCCATCGAACCTGCAGGACAGGACATCAGACAGGCTTCTCACATCCCCCTTCCATGGCGGAGCGGAGAGCCGAGTGAAGATACTGGAGCTAAGGGTTCCTATGTCGCCGCAGATGCCGCACGGCCCACTGTCTAAGCATGCAGCCCCCCGCCTTAGAGTGGCGTTTTGCCGTGTACAAAGCACAATCACTTGGCTCCTCACCTGGTGCCCCTGCGCGGAAAAGCGCGCACAGGCGATTAGTCACCTGGTGCCCCTGCGCGGAAAAGCGTGCAAAGGCGGGGAGTCACCTGATGCCCCTGCGCAGAAAGCGCGCGAAGGCGAGGAGTCACCTGATGCCCCGGCACGCACCCTATAAGCCTTCAAGATTTCTCTGGACTATTACATCAGTTGTTCACGCCCCTACAAAGTGGTGTTCAACTAGGTCGTATAGCATAGCCACAGTCTGTAGTGACAGGTGCTGATGCATCTCTGCACAAAGATCAGGTGCCGCTCACAGTCGTCTGCCACCCTCACCTGTTAAACAGCAGCAGACCGTGAGATCGAGGTCTTCTTTGGCGCATGGCTCATCGCAGTGCAGGGACACAGTGACCCGCGACCGCTCCTGCGAAGAGCCGGATGTGCGGGGAAAAGTGTAAAGAGGCCCGGGAAGAGCCCACAAGCTGTCTCAAATTGTTCAAATTTGTGTGATAGTGTATGTTCATTAAAGTGCATATATTTGTGCAAAAGAGCTCTTTCCTCCTCACTCAGTCAATATAGCGCCACTCGCCCCGCCTCAGAGCGGTACAGAGCCACTGCTCACGTGGAGTTATAGCTGCCCAGCACTCGCCAGCGCATCCAACGACCAAGCTGCTATGTCAGTTCTTGAGCACGTGGGAAAACTATTCCTTGAATCTCATGCTGGTTACTCGGCGTGATAGAGCGTGGGTACGCCCCTCAATTCAGATGCAGACCACCACCCTGTTTCAACAGCGTGGTGCGGTCTCTAACATTGCCTCAAAATGCCCTGGTCCTGAGACAAGAGCTATGCAACCTGCTCGAAAAAGGAGCGATAGAACGAATCCCGGCGAGCGAGCTGGAAAGTAGCTTTTACAGCCGCTATTTTGTGGTGGCCAAGAGGGATGGAGGACTCCGCTCGATTCTAGATCTCAGGCCCATCAACAGATTGCTCTGCAAGTGTCCGTATAGAATGCTATCGCTGGAACAGATCCTGGAGCAAATTCGCCCCGGGGACTGATTGCGTCTGTGGATTTAAAGGACGCATACTTTCACATTCAGATAACACCGCATCACAGACGCTTTCTGAGGTTTGCTCTCGAGGGCATAGCGTACCAGTACACTGTTCTCCTGTTTGGGCTGGCTTTTGGCCCCCGCGCACTTTCTCGAAGTGCATGGACGCAGCTCCTCCCACCCCCTTTAGAGCGAGCGGAATGCGCGTTCTCAATTATTTAGATGACTGGCTGATATTAGCTCAGTCACGGGACACGCCAGCCAGCCATATAGACAAACTGCTTCGTCACTTGGAGTTCTGGAGGCTATGCGTGAATATGCATAAGAGCATTCTTGCCCAGAGTCATTCTGACGTATCTGGGAGTGTGCTTCGACTAAAAGCAGTGGAGATGCACACTCGGCCGCCAGTTTGTCTTCCCTGTGCCTTTTCAAACTGGACAGTTTACTACACATGCGCCCGCTGCAGTTTTGGCTGAAATCTCGAGTTACTTGGACGGCGTGGACTTCGGGCCGTTTGCGCATCGTGGTCCCCCGTGGCTGCATCGAAGCTCTGAGGCCGTGCCGCTAAAGTCTTTTCAGCCAGGTGTTTCCCTGGGCTTGGTGACGTCATGTGTCGTGATCACGACTGACGCATCGACTGGAGGCCGGTGAGCAGTGTGCGAGGGCATGCCGACTTTAGGGCTGTGGTCAGAACCTCAGAGCCGTTGGCACATAAACCGCTTGGAGCTGGAAGCAGTGTTCTTAGCTCTAAGGATTTTCGGCCGCCGCTGGAACAGCGGCATGTATTGATTCGCACCGACAACATGTCTGTGGTTTCGTACATAAATCACCAAGGAGGCGTACAATCCAACAAGCATGCCGCGAATCTCCTACTATGTGCGGACCGTCACTTTCTCTCAATCAGAGCAGCGCACATCCCCAGTCTTCTGAACCACAGGGCGGACATGCTTTCGAGGAAGCGGATTCCTGAAGGAGAGTGGAGGTTGCACCCAGAGTCGGTTCAGATGATTTGGACTCTCTACGGGGCAGTGGAGGTGAATCTGTTCGCCATGAGCTCGAAAATGCACATTGCCTGCTGTTCTTCTCCCTGTCTCACTCCCCGCTGAAGGGGGACGCGCTGACATCGCACTGGCCAGCAGCAAGGCTGTATATATATTAGGGATGTGCGGGTCTAGTCGACTAGTCGACTAAACGGTACAGCTCCTACTAGTCGACACTGAAAACAATAGTCGACTACACGAGAGAAAAAAAAGAGATGATTTTATCATTCAAATTACCATCATTTTAACATTACATTTAAAACATTTTAAAGAACACTTAAAATAAAACTTTTGAAAAAGAATACATATCAAAATATTTTTAAAAACGTATCTGGGCGGGAACTATAATTTTACCTATAACTATAAAAGTTTTCTTCATGTCAGTTGCGGCGAGCTCCACGCGAAAGACCAGCAAGGTGTGGGATTATTTTGAATTAGAAGGAAATGGAAACGTTTTTTGTAAACTGTGTAATGTCAAATTGGCTAACAATAACTTTACTGGAGCGATGCGTAATCATATTCAATACAGGCATGTGTTAGCTTGGAGTCTAGCCAAAGCCAAATGTCTATCATGTCACACTACAACCTGCCGCTGCGGTCCGCGATCCTATCCGCGCTGTCTATTCCTCTAAACGAAGACCCACTTCGGTGGTGCTGCGTTATTTCCAGGCTCTTTTCAAACTGTCTGCTTGCTTGTAGTTATCTATCTGTGTGCCTGTGGCTTCAGTTCCTGCCGAGCGCAGGTTTTTTTTCAAGTGCAGAATTGCCTCTAGTCCCGTCTTTCGCCAGATCACGTTAACATGTTAAATTCACTGAACAAATGCACACGGTCTGATAAGTAAAACAAGCTTTGTTTTGTTTTTGGACAATATAGCCAACATGAAGTACATTTTTAAAAGTCGTTTTAATGCTATTCCTTGATAAACTTTCCTATTGTTTTAAACTTTTGTTTTAATATGTGTTTTAATATGTTGGCTAACGTTATATGAAAATGAAGAATTCTGTCAGTCTATTGATTGATTTTCAATTTCTGCATTGCTCCAGCCGATCTGAATAAATAAGCTATGCACTGGTTTATGTTGAGTGTATGCTCTTCCTTTTTTCTGTTTAACGTCCGCCTAAAATTAATTGATGATAATGCGAGGCAAGCATACGGCATAATCGTGACCTATTTTTAGCAGAATTCATTGAGGGATTTGACAGTGTGATTCAAAGATTAAGTATTTCAACTGTTTGCTGTTATATAGACACGCGCACAGTTTTGTTGTTGTTTTTTTTGCCGTTTTTGGGGGGGTTTCTAGCTTTTAGACTAGTCGACTAGTCGGATACAAAACTTCCGTTTAAACGACAGTCAAATTAGTCGTAGCGCACATCCCTAATATATATATGTAAAAACAAAAAAAAAATAACAACAAAGAGGTGCTTCGGTGATACTCATCGCCCCGAACTGGCTGAACCAGATTTGGTTCCCGGACCAGACAGAGCTGCTGGTGGCATCGCCCTGGCCGATCCCCGTCAGGAAGGATCTGCTATCTCAGATGAGCGGCTCGGGGTGGCACCCGAACCCAGAGTGGTGGAGCCTTCATGTGTGGTTGCTTCGGGGATATCAGAGGAGTTGAGTGCCCTGCATTCTCATGTGCTCGACATGCTCTCGGAGGCGCGGACACCCTCTACGAGGTATTTGTATGCTCTGAAATGGGGAGTGTTTGTGAAATAGTGCCGTTATGTTCATATTGACCCGGCTGCTAGCTCCGTGTCGGATGTTCTGCGTTTTCTACGGTACAGACTGGATAGTGGATCTTTACTATCAACACTGAAAGTCTACGTGGCCGCGATTGCCTCGTTTCGTTCCCCGCTGGGCGGGCAATCGTTTGGTAGGCACGCGCTGGTGGTGAGTTTTCTTGTAGATTGCATCCCCCGCGCCCTCCTTCAGTCCCGCCCTGGGTCCTAGAGGTGGTGTTAATAGCTCTTTCACAGCTACAACTCGAGCCTTTAGCATCCGTTGATATGAAGGACTCTCAAAGTGCACTTCTTCTTGCCCTTGCTTGGGCTAAGTGCATAGGGGATTTACATGTGTTTTCTGTGGACAGCGACTGTATTCACTTTGGACCCGGTGACTGCGGAGTCACTCTCTGGCCGAGAATCACGTGCTTAAAATCACCATCTACCCCCTTCAGAACCCAGACTGTTTCGCTGTCTGCCCTGTCTTCTGAGTCATCGACCTCACGTGATGCGAATGCTCAGATTTCGGTGTGCCCAGTCAGGGCTTTGAGGATTTACATCGACCGTTCGGCCAGCTTTCGGCAATCTGACCAGCTATCTTGTGTGCTACGGTGGTTGCATACGTTATTACTGACCAGATATGCAAATTTCGTATACCTGGGCTTTAGACGCTCATTGGCTTATCTCCACCTATCAGCTGCAAGCCCGATCTTCAAGCGTCGCTATTGGTGGGAATTGTGTGTGTGTTCTATCTTCGCTAGAGTGTAACTTGTACAGGCTGCTCGTAGCCTCCCTCACGGCGGGATTGAATGGATGTGCATACTTCGCGACAATTGGTCAGTCATTTGACTGGCGTGAGCCAATAGGACTTCAGGAAAGGTTGGAAGGAAGGAGTTCCCATAACGGAGAATTCTCCGTGATATCTCGTGAAAGCTTGAGAGGGAACCGAGACATTTTCACCCCTAGTTCACAGGATAGTTCAGCTTTAAGAATGAAAACTAACCTGTTTGTTCCCCAGTTTCTTCAGGTTTTACTCTGAATGTTTCTTCAATATTCATGTCTTCACTCTCCTCTTTAATAAACACCATCTTTATAATAGTGTCATCTGTTGCAGGAGTGTTTGGACACTTTCTCCTGTTTAAGATCAGAATTAACAGAAAGAAAAATAAATCCAAATTAAATCTCTGGGGGTGTCTCAGTCATCTCAGTTTAGTAGTAGTTTAGAAATGATTCAGTTTTGATTAGCATTAGATATTTAATGATTAGTACATTTAATTAAACGTTTAAGATGACTATTGAATTTAAGGTTGTTATAACAACAACAACAAAAAACATTTGCAGTTGTTTGTAAAAGTTATCATTACATGTTTGAGTTTGTTGCATTGTTTTAAGCAGCAGGTTTCATCAGCAAGCGGTGATTCGAATCACTGAATCAAGCAACTGTTTCGGAAAGATCCGATTCTCTCATCACTAACTGCAGTGACTGAATTCGTGTTGATCATCTGAATCTAAATCAGACGCAACTTACTGTGTGGATGCGCTTTACAAAATAACGCTCATTAATATATAAGAGCAAATATTAAAATGTTACACACGATAATTATATAGTTTACCTCGCTTGTAAACCATAAAATAGACTGATCACGTTTATATTAATTTAAACACTTTAAAAGACGAAGATCACAAACCTTTCTTCAGCTGAAACTCAGGAGCGCGACGCAGTCTTATGGCGTCATGATGCCACCAGATCAAAATAAAAGTCCTGTTAAAAATAAAATAAAATAAAAGTGCTGCATCTACAATCCCAAACTGCATAGATATTTACACTTAAATGTTTGATCATACAGTAACAACAGCGGGGTTTCTCTGAACAGCTGGCCAATGAGAGCTCGGTTTATTGTGATTGAAGAGCAGAGAGGACTTTTATTTTGCTCGAGCGGCGTGACGTCATAAGGCTGCGCGCGCTCCCGCGTCTGTTGTGATTCATCTCAAGAAAGGTCTGTGTTTTTAAGTATTTAAACTGATAGAAACCATTCACTCAATTGTATAGTTTTTAAGCGACGCAAGATTAATTATTTGTTATTGACTGTAACATTGTAATGTCTAACATTAATAGGAGTTGTTTTGTGAGAGTAAACGCATCTGCTCATGAAAGGTGTCTCATTTCGCTCCCTGTGTCCTGAATCAGTTTATCAAAAACACTAATTAACTCACTTCTCAGCAGCGACCGAGAAACTGAGCTTTTTGAGACTCGATTGAATCGGTTTCTTCTCAAATGATTCAGTGACTCGATTGAATCGGTTGCTCCTTAAATGATTCAGTGATTCGAATCTCTGCTCGCTGATCTAAACTGTGTAAATGCAGCGAGAACAACAAACACAACTCTTACAAACCAGCTGGATATCTTCTCATGCTAGTGTGATTTAGTGTATATAATCTACACTTTCTGATTTACCGTATACAGTATGTATGTGTGTGTATATATATATATATATATATATATATATATATATATATATATCAACTAAATATGAACTGTCTGTATAACTTGTGCTCTTTTATGAATTAACAGCGCTAGTTTTGAGTGTTTTTGTCTAATCAGGTGATTTAACTCTCACTCCCTTACTAGTGTGCTGACTACTGAACTAGTGAGCTGACTACTGAACTAGTGTGCTGACTCCCTTAGTAGTGTGCTAACTACTGAACTAGTGCGCTGACTACTGAACTAGGGAGCTGACTACTGAACTAGTGCGCTGACTACTGAACTAGTGTGCTGACTACTGAACTAGTGCCCTGACTACTGAACTAGTGCCCTGACTACTGAACTAGTGCGCTGACTACTGAACTAGTGCGCTGACTACTGAACTAGTGAGCTGACTACTGAACTAGTGCGCTGACTACACTAGGGAGCTGATGGAGAGCTTTTAGTTTGGGTTAGCTCTCTGTTCATGGTTCTCTTGATCTTAAACACACAGAAAAACTCCTGCTGAAGCGACTGAGATCACGTGACACACTGTTATAAAGATGGAGATTATTAAAGAGGAGAGTGAAGACTTCAGGATTGAAGCAGTATTTAGTCTGAAACAAGAAGAGACTGAGGAACAAACAGGTTGGTTTCATTCTCAAAGCTCGACTCACTCATCTGATCCAGTTATTAAAATGTCCAGCTCTGCAGAAATGAATGATGTTTCTGAAGAATGTGATATGAGTGTCCTGATTAAAGAGGTTTTATTTGACACAGAGCCTCACGTGGACAGACATGTAGAGATCACATGACCAGACAAATACTAAGTGCACCTGAGAAGATCTCACTTCAGTGTTGGACATTTGTTATTTTGACGTCACCCAGTAAATCAGGAGAAATAACAGAATTAAAGAAGTGATAGAAGTAGCCGAAACAAAACAAGTAGTTTCAGTAACATTAAACCCAATAACTACTTAATTAAAGATAATAAAAACCATTCATTTCTATTAGGGATGCACTGATACCAAAGACTATACGAGTCACTCTATAATTTTGAATGGGGAAAAATACAACGCTCTCTATATATAGTAGGGTTACACGATAAATCAAAGTGAAGTTGAAATCGTGATTAGGCAGAAGCTGTGATTGTCATGCGCATCTTTCAGTGAAGCACTGTTCTGTGATTAGTAGTAAATCTTCATCCGAGGGCCAGAGAAACTCCAAATCCACCCGCAGAAGAAACCCAGGAAATGCCAATCACTGCAGCTGAATAAATTAGGGATGTTCATTTTAACCGTTTAACCGTTAACCGACCGATAAGAATTGACTGATTAATACAGTCAGTTAAACGGTTTAACCCTGTTAGCGTGCAGGTGTTCCGCCGACGGTACACTGCCCCAGCAGGGGGTAAAGTTCGTCAGACACAAAAACAACAACAAACAAAATCTGAACATGTCATATATCTCTGGAAAGCTGAGATTCTTCTGATTCGAACGATGTAATGCATTTTAAGATACAATCAACACAGCAGGTACAGTCAGGGTCTTTGTCAGACCACCAACAACCAAATAAACAATAACAAACATGAAATAACTCACATAGGAAGCCTCCTGATCCATACAATTCCAACAAAAACGGTGTTGTTACACTGCAAAGGGTCCAGAGATCCAATTCAGTTCAATATTTAGTCCATAACACATGTATATGTTGATAAACATCCACGGAATGGCATAGTATCACTTCACATTAGCCGACGGAGCTATCCACTCTTCTGTGTTTTCCGTCTATTCTCATACAAACAAAAGGAATTATTTGATGTCAAAATGGCCGCTGAGATCTGACCTTTTGACTGACACCTCATTTGAACCAATAGCTGCATCTTAGAGGGGTCACCATCCCGTGGAAGCGAATTAGCGTCCAGCATTGGATCTGAAGCTGCCCTCTTCTGATGGACAGTAGATAGAACCAATTGCATTATAGTCTGCAAATGACTGTCGTTTCTGATAGCCAATGAGCTTCTAAACAGACTGATATGACGCTTTAGGGGGTCGGTCCAGGCTTTTATGGTCTAATCTTGCTGCGCAGAACGATATGGGCAGATGCGCTCTAGCGCACGGAGACGCGCTCAATGATAGCACACGGCTAAGAGATACGGTGAGAGGCGAAAAATGATAAAAACACACTTTTTACACTAAGACGATGGTTAAAGTTGTTGAATAATGTGCTCGGCGTGACAGAGATGACATTTTAGACGAAGATAGCGATGTTTGAGGACATTTTTGACGAAGAGAGCCATTGAAGCAGAGCCATTGTTTCAGCCATGAAGCGTGGAGCGAACACCTCGACGCAACGCTGTCAACAAGTAAGTGTTTTATTATATAATATAATTATATTTATATATATTATACATATTTATGTGTCTTATACATATTTTACAGTATATGTGTATGTGTTTTGATGCGTCCCTGGCCACTTATGTCCTGTTTGTTTGGGTGCGTGTGCGCTTGCTACCTGTGGGGATTTAAACCTGAATACACACAGACTCATTATAAATCACACAGAATGAAGTTTTTTGAAAATCTAAAAATGCACACAGTCTCCTGTGAGGGCTAAGTTTAGGTGTAGGGTTGGTGTAGGGCGATAGAATATACGGTCTGTACAGTAGAAAAAACATTATGCCTATGGAGAGTCCCCACAAGGATAGTGAAACAAGTGTGTGTATGTGTGTGTGTGTATGTATGTGTGTGTGTTTATAAACTGTGACAGAGACACCATTGTGTGTGTGTGTATATATATGTGTGTGTATATGTGTATGTATGTGTTTTGAGGTGTTCCTGCTAACTTCTGTTTTGTGTTGTTTTTTTAATAATCACAGGCAATCATCTGACATTGAATCGAATGAAGTCTGGGAGCCAGTCAGCGAAAAGCCATATACTGAGGGACATGATGACAACATTTAAAAAAAACACTATAATCAGAATCAGAAGAGCTTTATTACAAGTATGAACACACACAAGAAGGAATTTGTCCTGATGACAGGAGCTTCCAGTGCAGAAGAAAGTACAGACATAGTGCAGACATGCATAGGAATAACACAGTAGGGATGGAATATAACACCAATATAAGAAAAAAAAACAGAAATTAAATAATGTACTATGTACAAAAATAGAAGTATAGGGAAAAAATGGTAATTAGATTAGAATTTAGAAATAGATGTTATTTACAAGTGTACAAATTTTGGATTCTGTGTAAAAATGTCACTGTAATGTGATTATGCTTCAGTTACTATGTGTCAGCAATTATTGACAGTGAATCTGGATGTGGAATTGAATAGATCTAAGTGTAACCTTTCATTAGAGCCCAAAATTATGACTGTACATTAAAGCATTCAAATATTACAGCTTTTTATGTGTCGTTGGTTACAAATGGTCATTTGGAGTCTCCGAGTGTCCTTTTTTGGGAAGCGCCTAGACATAAACTTAGATAAACATGTGTAAAACACTCATTCTCTAAGGTATTGTTATCAAATTTGAAATGTAGCTTGGTAAGGCTTCATTCTGTGATCCCATTGTGTTTTCCAGTTCATAGCTCCCAGCTATAGTCATCTGCAGGCTTTTGTTTACAAAAAAAATGTAGACGGATTTTTTTTTTTTTTACTTTTTCAGTGTGTTCAAAGTTCTATTACTCAATATCAGTAAGACTTACAGTGATTCTGATGGTTGAGAAACAAACCTCAGAGTGTCACCTTTCAAAAGAGACCAAAACCATGCATATAATCCAAATGGTTCAAGAACAGCATGCAATTTACTTTGGGTATGCCTTTTTTTAGGCGTTTTAGGCAAATTTTACAGGAACGCAAAAGGTTTTTTTTAAGAGACTCAATGTTATCTTCAGGGGCTGCACTCTGTGCAAACCCTGTGTCCTCTTCTGGAGGACACAGGAAGACATCGTGAGATGTGGTGCAATGTGGCATGTCAGATGGCCCGGCTCCAGTGTCATCAGCACTACATTCACATGCAGAAAATATTAAAGAGCAAACACGTTTATTCAATCCGATGTGGTGTTTTTTTGGTGTTTTTTTCAGTGTCCATAGATTAAAGTAACTAATGTCAATTTAATAAAGAGATTATTAATTCACATTAATTTTCTTACCATCTTTGTAACTCCTTTAATTTGAGCAGTGCAGGGTCCAGGGCATTTGCAATGCCACAAATGGAAGGGTTGGCCGTTCCCAGTATCTCCTCTATCATTTCAGCAATCTCAGACAGAGGATTACATGGAGGGCCTCCACCTGTTTGACAAGAACTCAGCTACTGACTACACAGAAACAATCATTTCATATTTAAAAAAAAAGTTTAGTAAGATTAAAATCAATTGTACCCGTGGCACGCATGCTTTCCTTGTAAGCTGCAATCTCTTTGTGAGATGTTGCCAATACATTGTGCCACCTTTTCTCACAGTCTTCAGCAGACCGGCTTGTCCGAGGAAATGCATGGCAATTTGTTGCCATGCATTTTTTTTTCTTTACTTGTTACAGTTGGAATGAATTTTCCTCGTATGATGTCCTTCCATTTAAGGACTGAATGCACTAGAAAAATACTTTCTTCCTTGGACCAGTTTGGTTTTCTTTTTGATTCCATTTTTAAGAGTTTGGAATATTGGTCTTTCTTTTATATAAAGCTGAGAGTGCAATTTGGGTGACGTGATTAGTCAGCTTAATTACATAATTAGAATTCATTTGTGAATTTAATTAATCTGTAAACCTATTAATAAAATCATGCAAGATTGTGAAATAGAAAAAAGTACTTATTTGTAGTTGTGTAAAAAGTGTAGTTATTTGCTTTTGCACATAATGCAAAGCTACCTTTTAAAATAAATTTAAATAACAGAACAATTGTATTGTCTTGATTTATAAACGATGTCATGTTGCTGTGACTTCACCCTTGTAGACTCCCTATTGGCTAATTCAGAGACTAAGGGCAGCCATTTTGTGTTGAAATCATTGTAGTCCTTAATTCACAACACTTAAGCCAGCTCTTAAGAATCAGTCTTGACTTTACTGAAAGTTGCTTTTAGCCTCTCCATAAAACTCTCCTACTCTTAGATAACTCTTACTTGTAACTAAGAATTTTTTGACACTTAAGTCAAAGCTTAAGACTATTTTTAAGAGCATTTCTGAGAAGTTTTATACATACGGCCCCAGATCTTTCACCCATAGAAAACATGTGGCGCATCATAAAGAGAAAGATGTGACAAAGAAGACCTAAGACAGTTGAGCAACTAGAAGCCTGTATTAGACAAGAATGGGACAACATTCCTATTCCTAAATTTGAGCAACTTGTCTCCTCAGTCCCCAGACGTTTGCAGACTGTTATTGCAGACAAATTGGATTGTTGAAGTTGATTCTGTCGGGTCTGTTTTGATCAACAAGAAGTTGTAGTAGCACCGTCGACCACGCTGTCAAACCCAGTATTCGCAGATCTAGAGTTTATCCGGACAGCCGCTCTTTGATCGCAGACGATATAGCGTAGCCGTACGCAAGTAATGATGGGTCTTTTGACAGATTTTGGATCATTTTGTATGTGAAGACTCACATGATGAAAACAAAAATCATATATAATTTGTCTGAGAATCAGGAAGCCATGTAAATTTAGTTATTTAGTAATACTTATCCTTTTGCATACAAGCTAAAACACCTGCAGTTTGCTTAAATTAATAATAAATTCAAATTTGGTGTGAACAAGAAACTAATTGTTCAGAGAGCTTAACATATTTCATAGTTTATTAGTTTTGAGAAAAAAAGTTCACATCCTACAAATTTGGCCAAAGGGACTGAGAAATTTTAAAATGTTCTCAATTTGTTTTTAATTTCTTTAAAATGTCTGTTTTGTTTTCATTTTTAAATAAAAAAAAATAAGAATACTGTTAAAATACCAGATGGATCAGCAGTGACAGTAAGAGCAGTAATACCTTTAAAACCTTAAAAATATCCATCCCTAGACAGCACACAAGTTTCAGTCACCAGATGCAAAATTCACTTTTACATGTTGTTTGAACATAAATGTGTTTTGGCAGCGTGAACCTTAAGGTGTCCTTTCTGTGTAAAAGTCTTACCACACTGAGAGCAGATGAAAGGCCTTATCCCAGTATGAATTACCATGTGATTCCTCAGGATTTCTTTACATATGAAACTCTTTCCACACTGAGAGCAGGTAAAAGGCTTTATTCCAGCATGAATTAACATGTGTTTCTTAAGGTTTGCTTTACGTGTGAAAGTGTTTCCACACTGAAAGCAGCTGAAAGGCTTTTCTGAAGAGTGAGTTACCAAATGATTCTCAAGGTGTACTTTCTGTGTAAAACTCTTTCCACACTGAGAGCAGCTGAAAGGCTTTTCCTCACTATGAATTCTCATGTGTTTCATAAAGCTTCCTTTATGTTTGAAAGACTTTCCACACTGAGAGCAGGTAAAAGGCTTTTCTGAAGAGTGAGTTACCAAATGATCCTTAAGCTGTCCTTTCGGTGTAAAACTCTTTTCCTCACTATGAATTCTCATGTGTTTCATAAGGCTTCTTTTATGTTTGTAAGTGTTTCCACATTGAAAACAGCTGAAAGGCTTTTTGACGTCTGTTATTTGAATGCTGCATCTCACTGATTTTTCTCCATTGACATCATGATCTTTCTGATCCTGATGTTTCTTCTCATTCAGATCTTGTCTTTCTTCTTTCACTTTCATCAGGCCTAAAATGAAATCATTAAAAAGATGAAATCAATGGGAATATTTGGAAAATAAAAGGATAAAATATTTGTGTACAGATGAAAACATTGTCAAAACGATGCATGTTCACACAGATCCATGAAAATGACTAAAAACACTGTATTATTCTGACAGACCAGATGATGTCGTTGTCATTTTGAAACACTACACGTTAGGGCTGCACGATATTGGAAAAAAACCTCACATTGTGATATTTTGTGTTTCTGCGATATATAGGCCTATTGCGATATGGAGAAAAAAAAACCAAAATGACTTGAATAGCTGTATTTGAAAGAAAAAAAACAATGATTGGGGTGATTTTGTAGGTGAGTAAATCAGCACAAAAAATAAACAAATTACAAGCATAGATAATATAATATAACAAAGATACAAATGAAATAAACAGTGCTTTATATTTTTCAAGTGAGTCTAACAGTAGTCAGGTACAGAAATTGAATAATCAAATGTAAAATACTGAATATTCTTCACTGTATAAATCTGTGTAAAAGCTGAACACGTAATACACATGTGCATGATTTTACTGTTTTTACAAATGGGAATCACAATGCTATAAAAAAATATATATTGTTGCGTAAATGTGCCCTTTGAAATATTGTGAAAAGTTTTGTTTATGTTGTGCTATTATTGTTTTGTGTGTGTTTTTGTTTAGGACCCCCTTGAAAATGAGATTTCCCCCTTGAAAATGTCACATCTCAAGTAGGGTTGTGATGGTGAGGAAATTTTCCCACCGGTTAATCGACGTGTGACAACACCGGTAATACCGTGGTGGGGGGGGGGGGTCGTTTGAGTTTTCCCTCTTTTCCTTTGCTTAAATAGCTTATAAAAGCTCCATGTGCATTTTACTTTCACTTTTAAATTAGTGGCAATTCGGCATCAATTGCTTGAATTCAATTCAAGCAACAACAAAATACAACGTAGAACATAGAACTTTTATTAACAAAACGAATAAAAATACACCATGCTATATGCCTAATATAAAATAACAAATAACTTACAATGTTTAAATTGGTATACAAAACTAAAAATCAGTAAAGAATGAGGAACAAATAATTATGAAACGTAGAACGTTTATTAGCAAAACGAATAAGAAAGTTTGGAGGCACGGACAGCATACACCTTCATGTAAAATAATAGGGGAAAAATGCACAGTTTAAATACAATAAAAATCAGCATACTGTGGAACCAAATAAATGAGAAACGAATGTTTTAAAAAAAAACATCCATTATCAGTTAAATGGCAGAAGTCAACAGGCTTTTCAAAATCCAAAATATTTTTAAAAAAGGCACTTTTACATTTTGTTTTGAAACTCTTCCGCCATAGTCTTGTCTGTCTCACCTCACTCTTCTTGTCAGTCAGCTCGACTCATTCTCCTCACGTGATAAAATAAATCTGATCTGTGATGCGCGACTGTAGTTCGTTCGGTGCGCTGCATTGAGCAGCCGCGTTCAGTTTTAATTGTAGTGTCCTCTAACTGAACTAAATTATTTTTATTACTATAAAAAAAATTAAAATGATGGTGAGGGACGGTGCCACGGTGGGCAAGTGACGTAACCGGTGTTGCGGCTTAACGGTATCACCGCCAACACCGTCTATCACAACAAGCCTAATCTCAAGGGGCTATCCTTTCAATAAAATCAATTCAGATTCAAAAGTACTTGTCTAATCTGCATTATTTCACAACTGTCTACAGAGAACCTGCAGGTATCAGCAAATTTTATACGTTTTAAAGGAATCATGAACTGCATTTTTTATTGTTGTTTTATAATGTTTCCTAAGGTGCACCTATGTTTTTACTAGGGATGGGCATTTTTCGATCATCATTAGGTTTCGAAAACGATTAATCGTGTACATTGGAGATAATGAAAAAATCTCAAAACTGTTATGAAAATGAATTTAAAAAAAATCCCTAGACAGGAGTGGAACGTAACAATTGGGGGCTCGTCCGTTCACCTTTTAATTCTAATTTGGTGAGAGACTCATCTATTTGCGGTAAGTCTCCTTTTTTTGCGCTGTTTGGCATTTTTTTGGGTGGGTGAGGAAACTGTGGTAGATGGAGTTTGATTTGATTGCATTCACTCTCCAACCTACCACAGAAGTTTTGAACATTGTAGAAAAGTTGATTTATTGTTGATAGCTGACTTTTATAATATCAGTGTTCCTAGGGAGGCAGTGAAAAGGACTATCAAGCAAGTGTTGCATGATAGGCTTGTGGAAACTGGGATTTTACCAGAGCTGGCTGCTATGGAGGAGGAGGAGGATGTTTCGCCTGACGTGGGATTAGGAGCTGTGTCAGATAGGGCCCTTCCTAATGTTGAACATGTTGACCCTGCGTTAGCAATTAAAATGAAGGAGCTAGATCTCCAGATTAAGCAAGAGGAGCATGAAACATTACTTATTAAGTTGCGTCTTATAGAGGCAGAGACTGACTAAGCTTTTAGACTACAGCAGTTAAAAGAGCAGGACCTGAAAAACAGACCTGTGCCTAGGGCACGGTCACAACCTCCTTCTGTTACCTCCCCTGCTGCTGCTGGGGTCCTGCCTATGACCCTTCTCGTGCTAAGACTGAGACTCTAGCCAACTCACTTCGTAGGAAAAGTAATGGTAAGTGAGCTTGCTTCTTCTGTCTTGACCCACATCATCTCATTTCCGATTGTAGAGCTTGGAAACAAAAAGTTGCTGCTTCACAACCCTGAAGTGTAGCTTTGGTCAACACGCTACGTGACATTGATGATGCTGCTACTGTTACTCGTGAGTATCAGCCATTTCTGCTGGATGGCATAAGGTCTCATTCATTTGACTCTGAAGGAAAGTCAGTAAAGATTCTGATAGACACTGGATCAGTCCAGTCGCTCATTCTGAAAGAGCTGTTGCCTTCGCTGTCTGACGTTTTAATATGAGGTATCGGTATACAATGCCTCTGCCTTCCCCTACATGACCTGTATTTAAGGTCGGATTTGGTAAACGGTCCTGTAAGACTTGGGGTTTGTTTGCGTTTACCTGTTGAAGGGGTAGATGTTATCCTGGGGAACGATCTCGCTGGTGGAGATGTTTTCCCACGACCAGTGGAAATTAGTGAACCGAACGCAAGTTATTGTTAGAGACTGGTTCCATGCTTTGCCCCTGTCTTTTCTGCGTGCACAGTGACGTATGCTCAGACGAGAAAATTCAGAGATGTAGTTGACCTCTCTGAAACCGTTTTTTTTACCGACAACGTGATCAGTACTCATGACAGGCAACGGAAGACTAGAGTATGCCACATTAAAAAGTTGAAAAGACCTGTGTGTGACTCGGAGTCTGTACCTCCACCTAACCCTGTGACTGTTCTACCTGTGGAGATGCCAGCTGAAACATACAATGTAGAAGGCGGCGGTCAAGCTCCTGTGCCAAAGTTGCAAAACTCTGCTGTGCTGGAAGGCCCTGCAACAAGAGCGAACTTCGACAGTTCCTGGGTTTGTCGGGTTACTACCAGGATTTCGGCAAGAACCTATAATCGGTAGTTATACCCCTCAGACTTTCTCAGCCTAAAAAAAAACACATTTTTAAGTGGAGCTGAGAATGTGACAAAGCATTTGAAGCAGGAAAAGGTCTGCTGCATAACGCTTCTCTATTCTGTGCAATGCTCCTGCACCTAATTTTGACCTCCTCTTTAAGCTCCAAGTGGACACCAGTGCTACTGGTGCCTGAGCTGCCCTGATCCAGGAGGATGCTCATGGTGCTAAATCCTACTTCTCCCAAAAAAAATTCTGAAACATCAGCAGTCAAATATAACTATTGAAAGGAAGCTTCGGCCTTATTGTAGGCCCTTCAGTGTGCATACAAACCTGTGCATACAGACCATAACCCTCTGATCTTTCTTTCTAACATGTTCTCGTCTAACCAGTGTCTCCAGATCCAAAACATCAAGGGTACTGATAACATTGTGGCTGATGCCCTTTCCAGAACTGGGTGATAGAGATTTAACGGGCCTTGTAGGCTTGATAACTTGGCATGCTGAAAGGAGTGTAAGTACAGTGCCCTCCACTAATATTGGCACCCTTGATAAATATGAGCAAAGGCGGCTGTGAAAATAAATCTGCATTGTTTATCCTTTTTATCTTTCATTCCAAAAATTCCAACCTATCATTGAAGTAAAACAATTGAAAATGGGGGGAAATCTCATTGTGTAAGAAATACTTTCTCTAGTTCATGTTGGCCACAATTATTGGCACCCAATTATTGCAATGTCCTTTTCCCAGCACAACAGCTCTGAGTTTTCTCCTATAATGCCTGAAGAGTTTGGAGAACACCTGATAAGAGTTCAGAGACCATTCCTTCATACAGAATCTCTCCAGATCCTTCAGATTCACAGCTCCATGTTGGTGCTTCTCCTCTTCAGTTCACCTCACTCATTTTCTACAGGGTTCAGGTCAGAGGACGGGAATGGCCATAGCAGAAGCTTGGTTTTGTGCTCAGTGACCCATTTTTGTGTTTTTGAGGTTTTTGTTTGGATTATTGTCCGGTTGGAAGATCCAAACATGGCCCATTATAAGATTTCTAACAGGGTCAGTCACTTATTGATTTTTTATATGTTGGTATTTAATAGAATCCATGATGCCATGTGTCTAAACAAGATGTTCAGGACCTCCAGCAGAAAAATAGGCCCACAACATAAAAAAATACAGCAGTATATTTCATTGCACACATGGGGTACTTTTTTATCCCTGTGTGCACCAAACCCATCTTGAGTGTTTGCTGCTAAAAAGCTCATTTTTTAGTTTCATCTGATCATAGAAGCCAGTCCCATTTGAAGTTACAGTCATGTCTGATAACTGAATATGCTGGAGTTTGTTTTTGGATGAGCTAGGAGAATTTTTCTTGAAACCCTCCCAAACAACATGTGGTGATGTAGGGACTGTTTGACAATTTTTTTCTAATGTTTTCTGACCCGAGACTCAACTATATTCTGCAATTCTACAGCTGTGATCCTTGGAGAGTCTTTAGCCACTCAAACTCTCCTCCTCACCGTGCATTAGGACGATATAGACACACATCCTCTTCCAGGCAGTTTCGTAACATTTTCTGTTGATTGGAAATTCTTTTATTAAATTCTAATTATTGCCCTGATGGTGGAAATGGGATTTTTCACTGCTCTAGCTCTTTTTAAAGTCACTTCACTAATTTGGGAAGCTAAATTATCTTTTGCTGCACATCAGAAATATATTCTTTGGTTTTTCTCATTGTGATGGATGATTAAGGGAATTTGGTCTTTGTGTTCCTCATATTTATAATCCTGTGGAACAGGAAGTCGTGGCTGGACAATTTCATGCTCCTAGTCACCCTGGTGTGCTAAAAAAATTAAATATGAATGGAATATACTTCAGAGATATTTTACTCACAAGAATTTCTAGGGGTGCCAATAATTGTGGCCAACATCCATTGGAGAAAAACATTTATTTCATCATGAGATTTTCTCCCCACTTTCAATTGTTTTACTTCAATGATAGGTTAGAATTTTGTAAATTTTTTGAGGGAAAGATCAAAAGGATAAACAATGCCGATTTATTTTCACAGCTGCCTTTGCTCATATTTATCAAGGGTGCCAATATTAGTGGAGGGCACTGTAGATAAAACTTTGGTTCATGGTGTGTATTAGGGTTGTGCCGATAGACGATAGTATCGTGTATCGACGATAGTCAGAGATATCGACGATAGCAAATGTCTTTGTCGATAGTCAAGACGATGTTAGGCTCAATCTCTTATTAATGTATAAAACTATTATTATTATTATTATTATTGTTAGGCGGCCTATTATTATTGGGCTATCAAATTGCCCCGCTATTTCACCTCAGCGCCACACTTAACACACACGCGCAAATGAGGATTAAGGCCAAAGTATACTTCGGCCGTCCGCGCACTGTCCTTATTACGTCATTTTCGTCATCAAGAGGGCTCGCGGACAGTCGCGCACCTCGTCCGAGCGCAGGCAATTTTTTGATACCGCGCAAGTCATGTTGGTGGTACTATTATTATTGCACCTAATTTTGTGTCGATGTGTAGAGCTCGTCCGTCTGCACTCTTCTGCGTCTGAGTATACTTTGAATGATGCGCGGACGCGGCTGTGCGTGAGACGGAACGGAACACGGAAAGTGAAGTATACCTGGGCCTTTAGGCTTCTCCTCCTCTTTGGAAATGTTTTAAAAACGGACTCTAAAACTAAGCCCACATCAAAATTGAACTGCAGGGTGATGATCATTATTTACAAATTAGGCTATGTCAAGAGTGCAAAAAGAGACATCTTTTAGACATCTTCTTGAACAGCTTCGAGCTATGAATGAACATGACGAAACTGCACCGGCAGGTACTTTTAACTTACTTCCAGGTAGTGTTGGGCGATCTGGTCATTTTTCATATCGTCATATCGCCAGCCTGTGAGATCGCCGATACACGGTATTATCGTGCATGGGTGGGTGTGGGCAAGAGAGAGACTTTCTGTACTTGTCATAAGCTATTTCATACCTATTTGGTGATTTTAAACAACGTGTGCCTGAGAGAGAGAGAGCCTGGAAGTACCAATAACCGAAATAATATACAGGTGCTGGTCATATAATTAGAATATCATCAAAAAGTTGATTTATTTCACTAATTCCATTCAAAAAGTGAAACTTGTATAATGTATACATTCACTCCACACAGACTGATATATTTCAAGTGTTTATTTCTTTTAATTTTGATGATTATAAGTGACAACTAATGAAAACCCCAAATTCAGTATCTCAGAAAATTAGAATATTGTGAAAAGGTTCAATATTGAAGACACCTGGTGCCACACTCTAATCAGCTAATTAACTCAAAACACCTGCAAAGGCCTTTAAATGGTCTCTCAGTCTAGTTCTGTAGGCTACACAATCATGGGGAAGACTGCTGACTTGACAGTTGTCCAAAAGATGACCATTGACACCTTGCACAAGGAGGGCAAGACACAAAAGGTCATTGCAAAAGAGGCTGGCTGTTCACAGAGCTCTGTGTCCAAGCACAGAGGCGAAGGGAAGGAAAAGATGTGGTAGAAAAAAGTGTACAAGCAATAGGGATAACCGCACCCTGGAGAGGATTGTGAAACAAAACCCATTCAAAAATGTGGGGGAGATTCACAAAGAGTGGACTGCAGCTGGAGTCAGTGCTTCAAGAACCACTACGCACAGACGTATGCAAGACATGGGTTTCAGCTGTCGCATTCCTTGTGTCAAGCCACTCTTGAACAACAGACAGCGTCAGAAGCGTCTCGCCTGGACTGCTGCGGAGTGGTCCAAAGTTATGTTCTCTGATGAAAGTAAATTTTGCATTTCCTTTGGAAATCAGGGTCCCAGAGTCTGTAGGAAGAGAGGAGAGGCACAGAATCCACGTTGCTTGAAGTCCAGTGTAAAGTTTCCACAGTCAGTGATGGTTTGGGGTGCCATGTCATCTGCTGGTGTTGGTCCACTGTGTTTTCTGAGGTCCAAGGTCAACACAGCCGTATACCAGGAAGTTTTAGAGCACTTCATGCTTCCTGCTGCTGACCAACTTTATGGAGATGCAGATTTCATTTTCCAACAGAACTTGGCACCTGCACACAGTGCCAAAGCTACCAGTACCTGGTTTAAGGACCATGGTATCCCTGTTCTTAATTGGCCAGCAAACTCGCCTGACCTTAACCCCATAGAAAATCTATGGGGTATTGTGAAGAGGAAGATGCGATATGCCAGACCCAACAATGCAGAAGAGCTGAAGGCCACTATCAGAGCAACCTGGGCTCTCATAACACCTGAGCAGTGCCACAGACTGATCGACTCCATGCCACGCCGCATTGCTGCAGTAATTCAGGCAAAAGGAGCCCCAACTAAGTATTGAGTGCTGTACATGCTCATACTTTTCCTGTTCATACTTTTCAGTTGGCCAAGATTTCTAAAAATCCTTTCTTTGTATTGGTCTTAAGTAATATTCTAATTTTCTGAGATACTGAATTTGGGGTTTTCATTAGTTGTCAGTTATAATCATCAAAATTAAAAGAAATAAACACTTGAAATATATCAGTCTGTGTGGAATGAATGTATACATTATACAAGTTTCACTTTTTGAATGGAATTAGTGAAATAAATCAACTTTTTGATGATATTCTAATTATATGACCAGCACCTGTACTGTACTTTCAGACATACTGAAAAACTAACATGTTAAATATAAAAATATTTAAAACAGCTAGTTCATATTCTGATACAGCAGTCATACATCGCTATTAGGACCACGCGTCCTACTGTGACAAGTTTGCCGCGGAAGTTATCAGTCTAAAAATCAGTCAAGGTGAAAATCAAAAGTAGATTTATTTTTAAGACCAACAGTTTAACACTAAATGTTGGGCATAAATGAACATGTTAAATATAAAAGTATTTTCAGGTAAGTTCATATTTTTGGAGTATGCTAAAGTTAAATTAAACAGATAGGCAGGCTACATCAGTCATATAGCGCTCCGGACCGCGCGCCCCATGACGAGCCCAGTTTTAGACTAATAACTTATTAACTGCATATTTTTATAATAACAATGATGAAGAATAAACATCCATGTGTTTTGATAATGTGCTGTAAAGAAAACGAAATGCTGCCAGTGCAGTTTCGTCATGTTCATTCATAGCTCGAAGCTGTTCAAGAAGATGTCTAAAAGATGTCTCTTTTTGAACTCTTGAAATTTGTAAATAAAGTTCAAGTTCAAGTTGAGCTTTATTGTTATTCCGCTACATGTGGGGACATACAGTGGAACGAAATGTCGTGCCTCACGGGTCCACGGTGCTACATAAATACAGACATAACAATGAAGTAAAACACTATAAACCTATACACAACTAACCTACTGACAGATTTTGACTAAGTATACTATATATATTGTTTTCCCTATACAACTAAAGATAAAGATAAAAAATACAAACTATGCGAATGCTTCACATAAATACTGTACATGTGCAGAGAGAAACATTGTGAGTCAAGCAGCTAGCTGAGGAACAGTACAAAATGATTTGTGGTAGTGCATGAGCATGTAAACATACATATATTGCTGAGTCTTTTGTGGGATTGTGTAGGAAAAGTGTCTAGTGCATATGGGAGAGTGTGCTGCTACAGGTGGTTTGTACAGGCCCACTCACCTGTGTGTAGCACACTTGAATTGCACAAAAAAGCTCAGGTTTTTTTCTTTGGTGAGGTAAGGTTGGAGGGTGTTTGGTGGGGGGGGGGCAGTCTGGTGGAGCGGGCTCTGATGCTCCGGTACCGTCTTCCTGATGGTAGGAGCTGGAAGAGACTGTAGGAGGGGTGGGTGGGGGTCCTTCATGATGCTGTTGGTTTTGCTGGAGCATCGTGCGAGGAAAATGTCTAGGATGGATGGGAGAGGGGCACCGGTGATCTTTGCAGCCGTATTCACTGTCCGCTGGAGGGTCTTACGGTCAGCAGCACTGCAGTTCCTGTACCAGACAGTGATGCAGCTGGTCAGCACACTCTCAATGGTGCCCCTGTAGAATGTGGTGAGGATGGGTGGAGGGAGACTTTCTCTTTTCAGCCGGCGGAGAAAGTGTAGACGCTGTTGTGCCTTCTTGGAGAGTGACATGGTGTTGGTGGACCAGGTGAGATCCTCCGTGATGTGCACCCCCAGGAATTTAGTGTTGCTGACTCTCTCCACAGTCGAGCTGTCAATGGTCAGTGGGGGGTGGTCAATGGAGTTCCTCCTCCTGAAGTCCAACACAACCTCCTTTGTCTTACTCACATTGAGGGACAGATTGTTAGCGCCACACCATTCAGCCAGCTGTGCCACTTCCTCTCTGTAGTGCGTTTCATCGTTGTTGCTGATGAGACATACCACTGTCATGTCATCAGCGAACTTGATGATGTGGTTGGAGCTGAACTTGGCAGTGCAGTCGTGGGTCAGCAGCGGGCTGAGCACACAGCCTTGTGGGGCACCTGTGTTCAGTGTGGTAGTGCTCGAGGTGTTGTGGCCGACACGGTCTGACTGTGGTCTTCCGGTTAAAAAGTCCAGGATCCAATTACAGAGGGAATTGTTAAGGCCTAGCAGGTTTAGTTTGTTTATGAGCTGTTGTGGGATTATTGTGTTGAATGCCGAGCTGAAGTCAATGAACAGCATTCTAACATAGGAGTCTTTGTTTTCTAGATGGGTGAGAGCCAGGTGGAGGGTGGTGGAAATTGCATCGTCCGTAGAGCGGTTTGGACGGTATGCAAACTGGAGCGGATCGAGTGTGTTGGGGAGGCTGGTTTTGATTTTTTGCATGACTAACTTCTCAAAACACTTCATTATGATTGGAGTCAGTGCTATGGGATGGTAGTCGTTTAGGCAGGACACGGGTGATTTCTTTGGTACCGGTATGATCGTTGTGGATTTGAGACATGTGGGGACGACTGCCTGGCTCAGCGAGGTGTTGAAGATATCTGTTAGGACATCCGTCAGCTGTGCAGCACAGTCTTTCAGTACACAGCCAGGTATGTTGTCAGGACCCGCAGCCTTTCGTGGGTTAATCCTGGATAGGGTTTTCCTTACGTCGGCTGCAGACAGACAGAGCGCCTGGTCGTTGGGAGGTGTGGGCAGTTTTTGTGCAGGTGTGACATTCTGCATTTCAAACCGTGAATAAAAGTGGTTGAGTGTATCGGGGAGGGATGGATCATCATCACAGGCCTGTGGCGGGGGCTTGTAGTCAGTGATGGTCTGAATGGCTTGCCACAGGCTCCGTGTGTCTCTGCTGTCCGTGAAGTGATTTTAAATTTTTGGAGCATATGACCGTTTTGCATTCTTGATGCCACAGGACAGATTGTCTCTTGCTATTTTGAGGGCTGCTTTATCTCCTGATCTGAATGCTTCATCTCTGGTCTTTAGCAGCCCACGAACCTCTGCTGTCATCCACGGCTTTTGGTTTGCACGTGTGGTGATGGTCTTGGTGACTGTCACATCATCCATGCACTTTTTGATGTAAGCAGTCACAGTTTCAGTGTACTCCTGCAGGTCTGTGTGGTTGTTGTAGGTGGCTGCCTCTTTAAACGTGTTCCAGTCTGTGCACTGAAAGCAGTCCTGTAGTGTTGAGGTAGCATTCTCTGGCCAAATTGTGATGAGTTTTTGAACCGGTTTGGTGAGTTTCAGAAGTGGTCTATATGCTGGGATTAGCATAACAGAGATGTGGTCTGAGTACCCGAGGTGGGGGCGGGGTACATCTTTGTAAGCGTTCTTTTCTGTTGTGTAAACAAAGTCCAGCATATTATTTCCCCCTTGTTGCAAAGTTTACATGTTGGTAGAACTTTGGCAAAACTGTCTTTAAATTTGCATGGTTGAAGTCACCGGCTATGATGAAAAAGCCGTCGGGGTTTTTTGTTTGTTGTTCACTGATGGCGCAATACAGTTCACGAAGCGTGTCCTTAGCGTTTGCACATGGTGGAATGTAAACTGCACCAATAACAATGGCCGTGAACTCCCGCGGTAGATAGAATGGTCGACACTTCACAAACATAAACTCCACTAAAGGTGAACAGTGTTTTGATACTACCGCAGCATTGTTACACCATTCTTTGTTGATATACAAACACAAGCCACCACCGCGTGACTTACCAGAAAGTGTTGTATCTCGTCTGCTCGATAGCAGGTTAGCCTGTTCAACTGAATGGCGGAGTCCGGGATGTTGTTGTTTAGCCATGTTTCAGTGAAAACAAACACACAACAATCCCTTGCCTCATGCTGTGTAGACCGACTGAGTTGAATTAAGTCCAGTTTATTTTCCAGAGAGCGAACGTTAGAGAGCATGAGTGTTGGGAGAGCCGGTCTTGTGGGATTAGTTATTAGCCTCGCTCGTATACCTCCGCGCTTACCGCGCTTCCGTCCTCTCTCACACCGTTTTCGACGCCGCCTTGTGTGGGTAGCATCAGTAGGCGGGGCCGCGGTCTCGAGGTTCGGCTTCCGAAGTAAACAAAGGCCTTGTAGCTTCTCAGCAGCCTCCGGCGAGAGTTGGTGTTTGTATGCGTTGCCGATATCCAAAAGGCTTTTGACGATCATAGATGTGTTCCGGAGAGAATTCCTTATGAATTCACAGTAAATCGACAATGTTTTGAGACGGACAAACAACATTAAATGACATAAAAGCACCGTCTTTGGGACCCGGAGCAGCCGCTGCGTTAAATCGCACTGCCATCTTGGTTTTCACACCAAGGGTAAAGATTATTACCCTGCAGTTCAATTTTGATGTGGACTTAGTTTTAGAGTCAGTTTTTAAAACATTTCCAATGAGGAGGAGAGGCTAAAGGCTTCTTCACTTTCCGTGTTCCGTTCCTTTCCGTCTCGCGCACAGCATTCAAAGTATACTCAGCCGCTGAAGAGTGCAGACGGACGAGCTCGACACATGCACAGTATCACCAACTTGACTTGCGCGGTCTCCAAAAAATTGCCTACACTCGGACGGGGTGCGCGACTGTCCGCGAGCCCTCTTGATGACGAAAATGACGTAATAAGGATGGTGCTTAATCCTCATTTGCGTGTGTGTGTGAAGTGCGGTGCTTAGGTGAAATAGCGGGGCAATTTGATTGGGGTGTTCCGTCCCCGGACGTATTTTCATTGTTATTTATTATTTTCTGGTACAAATGTGTGGGCTTTGTTGTGTGCCCTGTGTTGTGCTTGGTGTCTCTCTCTCTCTCTCTGGGCCGTTTCTCAATACCACATTTACATTTACATTTAATCATTTAGCAGACGCTTTTATCCAAAGCGACGTACAAATGAGGAGAACAATAGAAGCAATCAGACCATCGAGAGAGCAACAGTATACAAGTGTCATGACAAGTCTCAGTTAGTCTAGCACAGTACACGTAGCTAGAATTTATTTTTTTTATTTTTTTATTTTTTTTAAATAGAATAGGTAAGTTAGTATTAGTTAGTCAGGTGCTGGTGAAAAAGATGTGTCTTTAGATGTTTTTTGAAAAGTACACAAAGTTCAGACTTGCGTCCTCGGTAGTTCGGACTTCGCACGTTCGACTCGGGAGTGTGAACTCCTGAGGACGGGAGGACACAAGTCCGGTAATTCTACAAATGGAACAGCAGTGTACTTGATAACGTCAGTCAGCTCGGCTACACTGTATTACAATACGACACAATACGATATCAAACACCACTGCCTTTTGTTTTCATGTAAACATATTAATAGCTGCAAAAATGTAGTTCAGGGAACGTACATACATTACAGTGAAACTAAATATTATATCAAACAGCGTTGCCTCTTTTTTGTTTCATTTAAAATATTAATAGTCACAAAAAATGTGGTTCATGCAACGCGTACACGCATTACAATAAAACGAAATTATATCAAACACCACTGCCTTTTCAATTTCTTCAAAATATAAAACAGAACCCTCTTTTCGTTTTCATTTTAAAAATACAAAACATTAATAAGTGGTTTAGGTAATATGTGCACATATACTCCGATTCACTGTATAATAAAATATAATATGACAAGCACAACTAATAAATGTCGATTTTAATGAACAATAATAGCCATTATAAAAGTAAAGTGTATGTAATGAATTAATCATTTTTACATTGTTTAATTTAGCTCTTTGGTTTAAGCTTTATTTTAGCTTTAGGGAATCTTACGATTTGATATTGATATTATCAATTGGTATTAATCAAAACGTCCAAATTATACCTTATTTAACAATCATCCAGCGAGTTGCTAGATTTCAGTATATCTGAGAAATTCTGTTTATTCTCGTGGCCACGATATAATAATACAGAATTATTTAAATAACCGTATGACAGTTATGAGCATATAGGTAACGTTATCTGAGCAGAGTTTGATTTGAATATTACACACAGAACACTTCTCTATAAATCAAACAAGAGTTTATTTGCTATCTTACTACAATACATGAACTAAGCTAAATAACATAAAACAAAATACATACATACACACAGGCACAGGCAATGAATTTAATTGAGAATGATTACAATCTAGCACTGTTCTATTTCCACACGATTTTACTCGTGTCGATCATCAAATGGAGAACTCTCTTAATTTTACTTTAGAGATAGATACGACCAGTTCAGCAGAATAAAGGTTGTTTGATGCCTTGCTTTTAAGTTGAAATGACGCTGATCTGTCTTTCGTTTCCCGGATGTTGGACACCCCGCGTGTCGTTGTCGCGTGGCGTCACTCTTGGGGATGCCCCTCTGTTGGTTTGACTGGTTGCTCTGGGGTTGTTCGATGCTTGAAGTTCCTTTCGCGTAGCTTCAGACTTTCAAGAGTTTCTTCAGAGTTTTGACAAAGTGTTGGTTCAATCTTCAAAACTCGGCCAGATGTTATGGCTGCGAGCTTTTGGAGTAGCCCCAGTTTCAAAGAAGCGCGCAATTTCCGAGCAGAGAGAGAGAGAGAGAGAGAGAGAGCGGGGATCCGCTTTTTTTAAAGGGACTGACGTCAGAGGCCTTCCGTTCAACCCCCAGAGGCTTCCACCAACCAGGTTGTCCCTCTGGACGGAGGTCCACCTACACGGCTCATTTTCCATGCAGTAAATTTATCTGCTTAGTTATTTTGTCACATGAAGAAAATATCTTTTAACACGTTCTAATCACACATTATTATACTCAATATTAACTTCCCATGCACATCAAATTCTTGCATTTGTCCTGACCGTTAATATGAAACCAAATATAAGGTATTTGACATACATTAATAGCTTTCATGCTAAAACTAACTCAAAAGGGTTCTATTTAAAGATTAGAAACAACACATGTATATGATGCTATAAGTGTAGTACTCACTTTACAGGAGAAAATTATACCTCAAAAGATTATAAAAACATACCATTGATTACAATGACACAGCAAGCTTATAAATGACATAAAATACACATTGATATATTTTGTAAAATATATTGTATATATTGCTTTTGATAACAGCAACAGGTATTAATTGTCTTTTGGAACACTTTATAAAAGTCTTTGAGTCCTTTTAGCAAAGTCAATAACATTTCGGGTATTCCTTGTCCAAAAAGGGATATTGAGGGGTGTTTCAGTTTGGAATGTGAGAGAAACGGGAGGTCAGGACAGTCACTGTCCGGGTCATGAGAATGTCACCTTTGTGGGGATCTGGTCTTTCTTAGCTTGGACGTCTGTCGTAAAACGTCTTTTCTTGTTGATAAAAATCATTGAATTATGCGTTAACGATCAGAGGATCCATAAAGTTTGTCGTTTTGACCATTGCCAGATGTTTACCTCAAAGCTCTCCTATTTTTAGAGGTTTCTTTACGATGATAACCCAAAGGCATGGCAGGAAATTGGCCAGCCAGTTGGGTGAGGTGCTCTTCCTCTGTCAATTTTATGACTTGCAGATAGAGACGAAAGTTTCTTTAAGCCTGAGGAATTTTGTGGTTGCACTTAGTGTGTGTTCTTTCCTCCACAACGGCATTACATGTAAGAGACTTATGTAATAGGAAATAAAGACAAAAGCAAACAAATCAGTCACATTAACAAAGTAAGCGATTAATAAATAAATAATTTATGAAAAATAACTTAGTGCTCAACCAAAACGATATAACCTGGAAGAAATAATAGATTCATGAGACCAAAGATTGCCTGTTAGATATACCCAAAACTAATTTTACCTCATGTTTAACCACTACAGAGACGTCAGAGCCAGCGGCAGATGTCAGAAGGACTAGCCGAGGTTATGCTGCTCTCGGCGGATACATGAGCACTGAGCGCCCGGTGATCGCCTGGCACGCACGTCTCCGAAATCGGCCAAACAAATTTTCAAATAGGCGCTATCTTTATAAATAAACTGCAGATTTGAGTTTTAAACAACTACATTCTCACCTGAAATACTCTTAGAATGGCATTTCATGAAACAATAATAGTAATATTTTGACATTTTGCGGTTTTCCCCTCCGCCATTAACGCTTGCTGATTGGTGCAAAATGCATTCTGGGATACCTGGCTGCCTCAAGTTCGCACAAGTCACCTCTGATGCATCCTTGATAAAAGGGGTGGAGCAAGAACACATCCGGGGATTTTAACTGTACTTGGCTCGATGTGAACTTTTAATTGGAACAGTACTTGGGCGACGACTGATGACGTTTCAAAAGTCCACAAGAACAAAAAGTACAGACAAGAACGCATATTGAGAAACGGCCATTGTTGTCTGTATAACTTTAAAAAAAATTATAAAAATGTTTTACCCTCAAATCTCGGATGCATTTTGAAGTAATTTACTTTCTTCATGGGCTATATATATAAATAAATGTATTAATTATTATAAAACTGCATGATACATGAGCTATAATGGATTATGTTCATGCATATACATCAAATTTAAGCATGACTCCATTGGCTTTTATTTGACTTTTATGCAAAAACTCTTCAGCAAGAAAATAGGTGCCCGCAAAATGTTTGAGATCACACTAATGTAAAAACAAAGTGAATCTGATGCATCTCACACACACAACAGTTTTACGATTTAAAAAAGCAACGAGAGAAAATAAAATAAATTTCTCATTGCCAGTTCCATCGCATTTTTAAGACCTTTAAATGTGGATTTAAGACATTTTAATGATAAATAGGTGGAATGTAAGGTTTTAGGGATCTGCAGGCACCCTGTTAAATTATTGTAAACCTAATGTACAACAATCATTATTAATGAAGAATAAAGACCAACCTCCATAATCCTCGTGTTTTATTATCCTCGGTTCTGGTTCCTCGTGTTTTATTATCCTCGGTTCTGGTTCCTCGTGCTTTATTATCCTCGGTTCTGGTTCGGGTTCTGGTTCCTCGTGATTTATTCTCCTCGGTTCTGGTTCCTCGTGTTTTATTATCCTCGGCTCTGGTTCCTCGTGCTTTATTATCCTCGGTTCTGGTTCAGGTTCTGGTTCCTCGTGTTTTATTATCCTCGGTTCTGGTTCCTCGTGCTTTATTATCCTCGGTTCTGGTTCGGGTTCCTCGTGATTTATTCTCCTCGGTTCTGGTTCCTCGTGTTTTATTATCCTCGGTTCTGGTTCCTCGTGCTTTATTATCCTCGGTTCTGGTTCAGGTTCTGGTTCCTCGTGCTTTATTATCCTCGGTTCTGGCTCGGATTCTGGTTCCTCGTGATTTATTCTCCTCGGTTCTGGTTCCTCGTGCTTTATTATCCTTGGTTCTGGTTCGTGTTCTGGTTCCTCGTGTTTTATTATCCTCGGTTCTGGTTTCTCGTGCTTTATCCTCGGTTCTGGTTCGGATTCTGGTTTCTCGTGATTTATTCTCCAGGGTTCTGGTTCCTCGTCCTTTATTATCCTCGGTTCTGGTTCCTCGTGCTTTATTATCCTCGGTTCGGGTTCTGGTTCCTTGTGTTTTATTATCCTCGGTTCTGGTTCCTCGTGCTTTATTATCCTTGGTTCTGGTTCGGATTCTGGTTCCTCGTGATTTATTCTCCTTGGTTCTGGTTCCTCGTGTTTTATTATCCTCGGTTCTGGTTCCTCGTGATTTAATATCCTCGGTTCTGGTTCCTCGTGCTTTATTCTCCTCGGTTCGGTTTCCTCCTGTTTTATTATCCTCGGTTCTGGTTCTGGTTTCTCGTGTTTTATTCTGCAGGGTTCTGGTTCCTCGTGCTTTATTATCCTCGGTTCTGGTTCCTCATACTTTATTCTGCAGGTTTCTGGTTCACTCGTGTTCTCCTCTTTAACAAGCAGCATCTTCACAGCAGCAGATCTCAGTTCAGATGATACTCCTCCAGACATTACTGCTTGCTTCAACACTTAGTCATGACTGTGAGGATCAGAATATCACAGAGATTTACTGATCTGATTCAAAAACTGTATTTCTCTATTTACAGAAACATTTCTAGCCGTTTGCATTTAGCCAGCATCAGGACAAAACAACAGAGAGCGTGAAACTGAACTTCTTCCTCTGAGGTTTAATAGTGTTTGGAAAACAAACGTATGTGTTTTAGCGCCACCAGCTGGACTGGAGTGAAGTGGCGAGAGGAGGGAAATAATACGAGAGAAACACCTAGCAATTTGTATTCATTCAGCATTGCATAATATTGTTAGATGTCATCTAAAGGCAATCTTCTAAATGAGCAGCAAACTGCAAGATAGTAGAAATAGTAGTCTACTGTAATAAGAAACTGATTGTGTCTTGAGAAATCCACCAGTAGGGTACAACGGGGCTAAATGCCCACCTTAAGAAAAACCATGCTATTCACTGCGCCTAAGATGTATAATTGCAGGGGAAAAAAAAAGTTGTATTGAACATTAATGGCGCAATACATTTTGTATGAAAATAAATCATTAAAGTTGTTTATTTTGTTTAAAAAATGTATAAATGTATGAGGTTGCGGCACACAGTATTGATACAAATACTTCAGCTAAAATAATGTTTTTTTATATAATGTATAAGTAAATACTTGTTTAAAACAATCACTTTAGCAAAGTTTGTACTATTTTCTGCTTATTTTGATAAATAAAATAATTAAATATTGTTCAATAAATATACTGTCATTAAAATATCTTAATATAAATCATATTTTAAAATACAGAAACAAATTCATTTTAAAATGTAAAGATTCTGAAAACATTGAAGGATATCCCATAATAATTGAATATAGACTTACAGTAGTAACAACAAATGATATTATTATATGATATGATTTAAATATCATTTAAATCTAGATATAGATATATATTAGATATGATTTAATTGATCTCATTTTTAGTAATGCTCCCCATAAGTACTCTTCAGCTTCTGTATATGCTAACGATGTTAGTGATCACTGCGTCATTGCCATAGTCAGAAATACCAAATTACCTAAGCATAAACCACGTATTATCACTAGACGATGTTTGAGACATTTTAATGAACAAGGTTTTCTTCTTGACGTAGCACATTACAATTGGGATAGGATCTTTCTTATCCCCGATGTTGAGTTTGCCTGGATATATTTCTATGATGGTTTTATATCGATCATCAATAGGCATGCTCCTTTTAAAAAATTCCGTGTTAAAGGTAGGGATAACCCCTGGTTTTCTGAAGCCCTATCTGCTCTTATTCGTGAGCGTTATGTTGCTTGGGCGAAAGCTAGACAATCTGACTTAAGCTCCGACTGGATTTATTTTAGGCAGCTTCGGAAAAAATGTACAGTCGCTATCAGAAAGGCTAAGGCTGATTATTTCATTGCAAATTCTACTTTTAATGCAAATAATCCCAAGATATTTTGGCAAAATATAAAGTTGATAACAGGTAGTAAAAACACATCTAGCACATCTTCATGTATAAATATGGATTCCACTAGTATATCATATAAAGAACAAATGCTTAATTGTTTTAATAAGCATTTTGTTGCCTCCAGGTTTTTATTTGAATCACAAAATTTAGTTTAAAGTCGTTTAAAAAGGATGAATTTAGATTTAAACAAATTAAGAGTTCTGATGTTTATAAAGCACTCAAATTACTTGACACAAACAAATCACCAGGCCCTGATTGTGTGGAATCTGTTTATTTGAAATTAGCAGCAGACTTTATTACATTTACATTTACATTTATGCATTTAGCAGACGCTTTTATCCAAAGCGACTTACATTGCATTCAGGCTATACATTTTTTTGTCAGTATATTACATCTCCTCTGACTTATATTTTTAATCTTTCATTAAATAAATCTGGAAATCAGCTTTTGTTGTTCCTCTATTAAAAGAGGGAGATTCTACTATATTAGATAATTACAGACCAATTTCAAAGCTTTGTGTTTTATCAAAGATCTTAGAAAGCATTATCAGTGAACAGTTGACATGTTATTTGAAAGCAAACAAAGTGTTGTCTATTAATCAATCTGGGTTTCGTAAAAAACACAGTACTACAACAGCTGCACTGAATGTTCTAAATGATATTGTGGGCTCGATTGATAATGGTGATTTCTGTGCTTCTCTTTTTATTGACTTATCAAAGGCTTTTGACACAGTGGATCATGAAATATTGCTGCATAGATTGAAGAGTGTTGGTTTATCAAGTGATGTTATTCCCTGGTTTAAAAACTATTTTAATTAATTGGGTTCCAGCTGATGCTCATCATTCATCAGTACTGAGTGAATGCTGCAGAAATCCCAAAAGTATAAGACAGCAAAGAAACAATGCCAGAGTGCTGACGGCTACGCGCTCACACCGGTTTCACACTGCAAGCGTAAGCAGGATACATAAAGCGATTCATCTTGAAGAGGCAATCAGATAGAGGAAGTGCTCGTAACACCAAGTCTCAATCATTGTTCAAATAAGTACAAGCTAGCAAGGGAAGGAGAGAAAGATAAATGGAAAGTTATTTTTTGTTTTTATTTTTTTTAAGCTTTATATCAGATTGTAAGTCCTCAACTCATCACTGTATATTGTATAACAGAGTAGGTTGGTCTTCTTTGCTTATCAGAAGAAAAAATGCACTGGTATTTAATTATTTATAAAGCCATTTTGGGGATATTGCCATCATATCTCTGTTGTCTTATAAAACAGAAAATCGTTGAGAAATACTTCCTTCACTCACAAAATTGTTATACTCTCTCTGTTCCTTTTGTTCAATCTGAATTAGGTAAAAAGGCTTTTATGTATGCAGCTCCTACTGACTGGAATCTTCTGCAATCGAAACTGAAATTACAAAATTTGCTGTCTTTGGATCATTTTAAAACAGTTATTCGACAAATGGAAATTGACTCGACGATATCAAATCACTTTTATTGTCACATCATCACAGCACATGTGCCTTGATGAGTGAAATTCTTGTGCTCCATACAGTGCAGAAACAATTAACTCTCAGAAAATAAAGTACATAATTGTACCTTTAGGGGTACAATGGCTTGTCACTGGGGCTGTACCCTCAAGGGTACAGCTTTTGTACCCTTGGCATAGGGTACATATTTGTACCCTTGTGATTTGTACCTTAAGAGACCAGTCTTGTACCTGTGGTGACAATTTTGTACCTTTATTTAACAGTACAAAAATGGACCCTTCAAAAAGGGTACAAAATTGGCTTTGACAGGGTACAATCGTTGACTATGATATATATATTTATTACACACACACACACACACACACACGCTGTATTAATATCAGAATTTATTAAGTCCTTTTTATTTTATTATTTTACTTTTCATTTTAAACACAATGTCTAACTGTGACATATAACTTGTCGTCAACTGAGTAAGTGTCATATGCCTGAAAGTCCATTTCATCTCCTGGTTTCAGTAAAGTCCATTCTTTATCAACCTTGACACTGCATGCATGAAAGTGATGGTCATAGAACAGAGGAATCAACATTTTTCCACAAAGGATCCACATATTGTCTATGTTAAAGATGTACTTGATTTGCCAAAACAATGGAATACGCTCAGAATGCAGTACATCTATGACAAATACATCTCTGACCGCATACTTCACATTGTTGACTGTTACTTCAGACACACGTTGGATAGCTTTCTCTGTTAAATCTACATCACAGAGGTTGTGATTGTCCATCAGGGCTCTCTGCAGCTCCACAGGTAAAGATAAAAATGGAGTGGTCACACTTTTTACCAAGACTTTCTCAAATTCACCCAGCATACTCCCACAAAACTCCCAGCACTGTCAGAACTAGTGTCTGTTGCTCAGTGTTGTAGCTATGTTTATAAAATTTCTGCAGTTATGGGCAACCATTTTAAAATATTGGTGCTTGGCTTCAAATCTCATGCACCATAGCAAACGCAGGGGCCCATACATTTGTATCAGTCTTGAATAATGAACTAAGTAATGACACTTTGGCGTAATAACACCCCCAAACACATCTTTCATTTCTGTCAGGAACTCTTGAACAAGTACATTTAACAAAAAAAGGTTCTCTCTCCTCACCTTTGGAGCCATAACGATCTCAGTAATCTCTCGACACAACAGAAAAACATGCCAATATTTACAATCAGGTGGCACACGGTGGGCCATTACCAGTGTTGGGAAGGTTACTTTGGAAATGTAATAGGTTACAGATTACAAGTTACCCTACTTATAATGTAATAAGTAGTGTAACTTTTCAATTACTTTATTAAAGTAATGTAACTAATTACATTTGATTACTTTTTGATTACTTTTCTAAATATCTAATGTTTTCAACAGTTAATCATTTTCAAACATGTTAACCAGGCAGGGTTAACCTTACAGTACTCAACACTGATTACCTCATGCTGAGGTTAGATTTAAAATCATAACAAGAAATAATTTAATAGTTTTGATACTGTTTTTGAAATCAAATCTTTGCATAGCTATGACAGGAAACACTGGATCTAACAATGCCTTAGAAAAAAAGAGTTAATCTTAAAAAAATAAAGCATATACAAAAACCCATATAGGAAATATAAGAGTTATCATATAAGCATGTTATAAACTTCTGAATCATTGGGGTTTCATATTTTAGAGCAGTCACTGCAATTTATGAAATAAATCAATTAAATCTGTATGTGGGAGTGTGTGTGAAAAAAATCAGATGCAACCCCCTTTGTAATCCTTAACATTTTCATAAGTAACATTTTCATTTAATTACACATTTTTTCTCAGTAACTGTAACTGATTACAATTACTTTTATTTTGTAATTAAATTATGTAATTCCGTTACATGTAACTAGTTACTCCCCAACACTGCCTATAAGTATCGGCAGGGTGAAGTAAAGAAGCATGTTTAGATTATGAAATACCTCTACTTAAAGACACGATTAGAGATAGCTCCAATTACAGAGGCATATTCTTTTGGGGTTACAGGCAGTGTTGGGCTAGTTACTCAAAGAATGTAATATATTACTCATTACTAGTTAATGTTGTTACTTTACTTATTACTTTCTGGCAACAGTAATTAGTTACACTACTAGTTACATTACTTTTTCTTTACGCCCCACATAATTTGTAACTGTGTATCTTCTACATAACATTCTTCTTTAATGTTACTAACAACGTATTTCTGCCTCATCATTTGACCAAAATCCACATTGGATCGCAGTCAGAAGTTATTACAAACAGTCAATAGTGATTGATAGTGCCATTCAAGTAGAAGTGTTGTATTAATCTCATTAATTATTATGTGTAGCTTGAAGCTTATTGTAATTTCTCCATTACATATTTCATTATGTATTTTATCAAATCATATAAGTTTGCAAGAAGCTGTTTAATTTTCCAAAAATATTTTTAATTATAGTAATATAATGTACCACATGCTGATCAGAGGGATGTGATGCCAACTGACTTATCAAGACACTTCTCCCTTCAACTTGAAGTCCTTAATAAAAGAATGCTCAACAGTATCAAAGGCTTTAAAACAACCTAAAAACAATATAAAACTATCATCTTTAATGAGATCAGAGTAATCAAAAATAAGTCTGATATTATTAAATATGTATTTTTCTCATAAACCCAGATTGATTTCCATCAATTACTGAATCGAATACTCATTTGAATCTTTGAGCAAGAACAAGATCACATACTTTGTAATCATTATTCAACTAACTAATGGGTCTCCAATTATCAATAAGCAGTAAATCTTTCTTGGGTTTAGGAATTAGACAGATTACACCTTGAGTCATAGTTGTAGGAAGTTCAGAGCATTTTAAACTTTCAGAATACACTTCAAAAAGGAACGGGACGAGAATCTCAGAAACTCAGCATTATCTCAGGAGGTGGACAAACACCTGGGCGGGGGCCGGCTGACAGAGACCAGGGAGGTGACGAAGGAGGGAGGAGACAGGAGGGACCCGGAGCAGGAGGCGCACAGCTGGACCAAGGCCACAGCCATGATGATGGCCCACGGTGGAGCTGACCGAGGGAGGAGCCATAGAGGAGCGATGGCCGCCGACTCACGGGGCCGACCAATGGCAGCGGAGCAGGTGGTGGAGGAGCCCGAGGCGGAGACAGAGAGCCAACGAGCCAGGGGGATGCCGAGGATCGGGGGGGCCAGGGTGGAGCCGAGGGCTCTGGCGACCGAGGCAAAGGCAGAGATCCGGAGATCCGCGGCGAAACTGGAGCGATTGAGGTCCAAGGTGGAGCTGGCAGGAGGAAGGAGCCCAACAGAGCCGGTTGGATGGAGCGACGAGGTGCAGCCAGAGGAGAGGAGTCCCGAGGTCCCAGATGTAGAATCAGCTCATCCCCAGCCACGGTGCAGGGGGCGGAGCTCCACTCCGCACTCATACCGTCCACGGCTGGTTCCCTCGTGGTGGGCATTGTCGCCGGCTCTCGCACCGGATCTGACATGTTGGGCTCAACTTCCAGGGCAATCCTCTGCTCAGTCGCTCGGATTTGTGCTGGCTCGCGGCGGGAAATGGCTCTCCGTCATCAGTGGGCTCGGGCTGATGCTCCGTACTGCGGGGAGATGGTGGGCTGGGCTCTGGGTCAGGAGTGGATCTGGCGAGATCATCCACGGCGCAGATGGTGAGTGGCGATCCGTTACTCGCCAGAGTCCACTCCACGAAGGCAGCGAAATTCTCTCGGGGACCATCTTCGGATGACAGCGCTCTGCTAGCGGCGTTCAGGCTCGCATCATAGAATGAGCAGAGCGTGTCGTCCAGGTAGCTGGTTGCGTTAGCTAAACACAGAAACAGTCTAGTATGGTCCTCGAGAGATCTGTCCCCCTGCTCCAGCAGGAGGAGGAGGAGGAATTCGGGCCGGACGAGGGGATCCATGGGAACACACAACAGAAACAAAAAAACTGAGTAAAAGCGATAAACAAAACAGAGGGAAGACACAGAGGTAACTGTTGTCGGTTGGTCCTTCTGTCACGAATCACACGGGAAGCACAGAACAAGGAGATAAGAAATTCACAAATAAAGACTTTAATTATACAAACAGTAGACAGGGATCACAGGCAGGGAAGACATTCAAGGACCAACGAACATTAACTGAAAGGACTGGGGCTTTTAAAGACAGGATAACGAGGGAACTAAGGAGACACACCTGGGATCAAATAAAACAATCAACATGAGGGAGAAACTGGGTCACAGAACACATGGGGAGCAAAACACACAAAACAGTCCAGGGGCGTGACACCTTCACTTTTGGCTTTAACCCAATAATAATTAATTAGTCTTTCCATTTCCTGTTTAACTTTACTTAATTTTAGCAGAGAACTATTATTTTTCCAGTATGAGTGCTGCCTGTTACAGTTTGCATTTGGAGAAATATTCATTTTAATCGAAATAGCTTTATGGTCAGTTAATGGAGTTGCCATTACATTAACTTGAATATTATTCTTATCAAAATTATTAGAAACAAGCCAAAAATCTATCCTGGAATATCTAGAGCCATCCTTATTACTCCAAGTATACATAATATCATCTAAACCTTTTTGTCTCCATACATCAATAAGATCAAACCTGCTCATAAACTGCTTTAAATTTGAGGGTCATCCTGGTGGCCATCTATCAATAGATTCATTCAAAACAACATTGAAATCACCTCCTAAAATTAAATAAGTACCAGGAAATTTGTATAGCCAATGAAGAAGTCTCTCCTCTAACAAAAATAATAACTGGTCATTGTCAGGTACTATTATATCCATATATTATATCCATAAATATTAACTAATATAAAAAATTCACTGAAACTTCTTAAAACTAAACAAATGAAGTGCCCATTTTCATCACATTCTGAATACAAAACTTCACCAGCAAAATTATTTTTCAGACAAGAGACCCCTGCTGAGTGTATTTATCCATGGACAACCAAATATCATTGCCCCATTGTGAACACCAAAAATTCACATCAGAGGCAACCAAATGAAATTCTTGGAAGAATACAAAATCAAAATGAAACCTTTTAGTAAACAAAAACAAGGCCTTACGTTTGACATTTTGTCTTAAACCACTGGCATTCAAAGAAATAATAGAAAGTGACATAAACAACTAACTCTAAAAGGAAAGAACAAAGAAAAAATGTATAACCTATTTAAACAAGTAGTTATATGAAACTAAGTTGGGCAAAAAGTAAAAAAATGTGACATAGCACCATATAAAGAATTTTAAGTGCAAATAAGCCACTCTTGCTCAAAAAAGAAAAACATATATTTTTGGTAACACCAATAAAGTTTCTGCTCCATCCATTAAAACAAGGTAAGTCTGAAAATTGTAATGTTATATAAACATGTAACTTATAATTCCAACCAATTAAAGGTCAGCTCAGAACGACAGTAGAAAACAGTAGTGTCCCATTTTAAATCAGCCGGTGAGAGTAATTTCACCTTCCCCTTGTACAAAGGCTCTGGCTCTGACAAAATAAGCTGTCTTTCCAGCCACTCGAGCCTTTTGAACTTCCGGCCATAACTTCATTCTTTCACGGGCTCCTTTCGAGAAGTCCTCCCTAAACTGCAGACCTTTGTCGCGCAGAGAAGAAGAATTTCTGGCTGCCTTCCAAATGGCATCTCTGAAGGTGCATGTAGAAAACTGGATTATGGTAGCTCTAGGCCTACCACCGCTGCCCTGTTGTGGTTTTCCGAGAAGATGAACAACATCGACAACTTCTGGAAGTTTTTCCTTTTCGCTGGGAAGCACAGCCTGACAAATCCTGACGACTTCAAGACGGATGTTTTCATCAGCCACCTCTCGAATACCTATGAGCTTCAGGTTGCACCATCTCATGTAGGTTTCTAGATCATCCATTCTTCTTTGCATCTGACTAATCGGTTGTTCAACTTGATCCACGCGTCACTCTAGGGACATCAACTTTGCTGCCACGGACTTCAACTCAGACGTCACAGCATCCACTTTTTCATTCAGATCGGATATCTTTTGCTCTATTGTGTCCGAGCGGCAGTTGATCAGCTGCGTTATGTTGTCTAACTGAGACGAGACATCAACATCAACATGTCACTGGCCTGTGACATGTTGATGTAGCAGCTGGTGACTTGCTTGGAGTAACGTTAACAGGGAGAGCTGGAAACTCCTCTTCGGCCAGGCTAAATTAATCCTCCTCGCTCATAGAGGCAACATAGTCATTCCCACAGCTAACGCTAATGAGTGAGCATGTGTCAGCGCTAGCATCAGGGTGCGAACTATGGGGGAGCTAGGGGAGCTCGGCTCCCCTTAATAAGACATGGGCTCTCCTGAAAAAAATATTTGTGAAATTTTGGGGGGTCTAAAAAAATATTGACAATGTGTTATTTTGATGTGCAATTTCAGTTTTGTGTACTGTGATCATCGTGGATTATTATGTGTAAAATTGCAAAAATATCATTCAATGCATGACAGCGATTTAAAACTAATTCACTTCAATATACATGCTATACATGCTATTCTTGTCATGAGCATCAAGGTGTGGGGGCGCTGCGGTGCAAATTCCACTCATGTTTAGTACGTTAACTCAAAGCAAAGACTAAAGGGACTTTGCTCAAAGATTCGTAGAAGAAATATAAACATTGGAGGCCGTTGATCTGCGCGCAAAGTTCTTGAAATCCATTCTGCAGTTAGCATCATAGCATCATATAGCCACCATGGCAAGAAGAACACAAGGCATTCTGTGTTAAGGTAAGGCATGTTATTCGCAATTATGTGTTGTGGCTGGGTTGTTATAGGTCTGCGTGACTCTCGATTGACAGCCTGAAGCTAAATAGACTATTTGGGGGTGGCTGTTTGTTGTTTCACCTATCAATTATTGTCGATAATGTATAATAGGGTAAATCCTGTATAGTGATTCATCCTCTATAGTGCTTGCATAAAGCAAGCAGTGCATACACTTGCAGCTGTTGTAAGTCATTGTAAGTGCACCCCCCCCCCCCCCACCTGGTTATAAAAAAAAAAAAAGTGGGCTCCCCCAAAGTCCACAGTATAGTGCGAACACTGGCTAGCATTCGTAGCTTCTGACTGAGCCGAAAGTCTTCGCTTACGAACCATGGTGAGGCAGAAAGCAGTCGTCAATAATCCAACTAATTGTTGTAACCAAATGTAAGCCCGAAATAACTACATACAGCTTATTTAGCAACAGCTATAAAGAAAGTTGGTGCAAGCATTTAAAACTGCGTCCGCTCTGCCTCCTACATCTCTAAACAAAGGTGTATGTTTGTAGAGTAATTTACAACAGCTTCAAACGGTCAAAACCATGCGCTCGCATCGAGAGGTGGGTGCAAAGACTACAACTGTTTGACTTTCATGTTGTTCACATTTACACAGCAGACCCGCTACATGGGGTTTTCGGTTTTCAATTGCAAAAACAGGTTATTTATTTCACAAAAAGGAGGAACAATAATAAAGTGAGTATAAAATTATATGGCCAAGAACTGGAACAAGTAAAGGTTATGAGATTTTTAGGAATGTGGATGGATGATAAATTGACATTTAGCATTCATATTCAAAAGTTAATAGACAATTTCATCCACACCTCCTTGGTTATTCACAAAGCCAGAAATTCACAAAAGCCAGAAAACCAAAGCTATTTTCACACAAATATAAGAAGGAATCAAATCTGCCAATAAAAACAGCTGTACAACAATATGTTAGTCGAGTATACAACAACATGATTCAAAAATTCACAGATGGTTCAAAAGATCCAAAATCTGGAAGAACAGCTTCAGCCATTTTTATTCCTAAGTACAATATCAACATTTCCAAAAGAACAACAGATCGTATTCAAGTGTTTACAACAGAAATGATAGCAGTCTCCACAGCACTTCACTGTACAGAAAGAAGGCAGAATGAATGGTGTGTGATATATGTACAGATTCACAGTCAGCTCTGGAAAGTTTAGAAAGTGGTGTATCCTCAGCAAGGCAAGATATAGTAAATTAAATTTTACAAGGAATTATTAGAATGAACAATGTTGCACATGTTGGAGTGAAAGGAAATTAAGTCAATGATAAACTGGCAAAGGATGCATTAAAGCATCATGATATTGTTATTAGAGTAATGTTGAGTAAAGCGGAAGTCAAGGGGATAATTGGAACTGAAGTGAAAAAGCAGTGGCAGATGAAATGGGGAAAAAAATAAAGGGAAGGCATTTGCACAATATACAAGGAAAGGTAGGCGTGGAAAGAATAATAATTAATAACAGGAAAAAATATGTGATATTGACAAGATTGTGAATCGGACATTCTGCATTAAATCATAATGTCTGTAATAATCTGTATAAAATAATCTGTATAAAACAGAAACATGAAACTGGTAATTGTGAAATGTGTGGACATTCGGAAACAGTGAATCATGTATAATTAGAGTGCACAACGTATAACAGAGAGAGAATAAAATGAATCCAGTCATTAAAAGATGGTTGTATAAACAACTACACACTTAAAGAATTATTAGGCGATGCAATAAATTATAGAATTCAAAGTGAAGTATTTAGATTTTTAAAGGACACAGGACTAGTGAACAGAATTTAAGGATTTTGTTTTGTTTTATTTTGTTTGTGAATCAGCTTTCCCCAAGTATGCTTCATACTCCAATCCAGTAGGTGGCGGTAATGCACCTCACAGTTGTTTGCCAACCGCCAGGTAAATAGCAGAAGAAGAGACAAATTCTTCACTGGGGCGACTCCCTTGTGTTGATGAAGAAAGCAAACTCAACAGGGGGAAAAAGACTTAAAAAACCGTCATAAACATCACATTAAGGTAAGTTCATTTCTCGGCTTCTGATATAAATTCATATTATTAGTTACTGGAGGAAAAAGGACCATCTGGATGTACGTTAGATTCAGAGTTTACTCCGTATGAGTTGAAGAAAGCGTTGGCAGGGGTTAAACAAACTTCTCCTGGGGACTAGTAAGTGGAAATGCAACAGCAAGACAAGATGATATATGAAGTGATGCAGAGTTTATTTAGAATAAGTCAATCCGGACTAATAGTAAACTTCATGCGGGTACCATCACACAAGGTGTGGAAGGAAATGAGGAGGCCGACCATCTGGCTAAACAGGCTTTGCAGACCTGCCAACCTGTACGCATTTTGCGTAGTGGATATGCATTTTGACCTCAAAGTACGCTGGTGAGTCATTCTATAATTAGGGGTACATGTCATGTCCATGGACTCTATTATCAATTTTACTAATTTTTCATTAACTTTTCACTTCAAACAATGATCACTTTTATATCAGGGGACATTTCTAATTAATTTAATACAAAAATCCAACAGATATCCATCTTTTATCTTGCAAAAATGGCTTATTCTATACTGGAAGTTGCTGTTTTTGTGCTGGCCGATTTGGTAAATGTGAGGTTTTGCTCTTCAGATTAGCTCTAAAATACATGTTTCTGTATATATTTCTTATAATTATTTGTCCAAAATAATCATTAAATTATGAGAAAGGTGTTTTTAATTTTTTTTTTGCTCATGCATCTACATTAAATCATCCATTTTGTGTACATCCGAGACATCAATGTCAACTGTGTTACTCACTATAAAACCCCCTATAAATCAGCAATGGTTTGTTCCAAAGTCACATGTCCAACATCAATTGATGTATTTTCCTTTTTTGGAGGGAAATTTGAAGACAGTGTGGAAAGTCATAACTTCTTCTCTTCAATATTGTATCTATATTATCGTCTGCACGTAGAATAGATTTATTGACCGTCAACTGTGTTATCAACATGTTCTGGTGAACTTGCGTCACATGGTGTATGTATAAATATGTAGAGAAAGAATATAAAAACATAAGTTAATCAAGGTCATGTAATAACTAGTCCAAGGTCAGCAGTTTGCACAAGGCCCTAAAATGGCCGAAATGTCAACTGTGTTATCTGTCAACTGTGTTACCCATCAGCTGTAACACAGTTGACAAGGATTAACACGGTTGACATTGTTGGCAATTCAGGGTCAATTTATGCAATTTATACACACTGAGGAAGGTCTTTGAGCCGAAACGTATGTGTCCTTGTCCTATTGGTGATAAAATGTAGAATAAGACGAAAAGAAAAGACTATTTCATGTGAGTGCGGGTCATGGTTTTGTATAATAAGTGATTTAATGGATCAACGCACCTAAACGAAAGATCAAGCAACGAAAGAGTGCGGTACAAACAACTTTTTTGGGTCAATTTATGCTCCCACTGTGTGTTGATAATTTCTTTTTTTTTAAAATCACAAACTATTGTCATTACATGGAAATTACATAGGAATTGCCCAAATACCATGATTTGCATTACAATGGATAAACTTAACTGATCTAATCACGGCCACACTTTTCCACATATTATATACACATTATATTCACATTTGTCAAGGATTAAAAAGCATTCAGAATTCCTCATGATTGACTTAAACCTATATAATATTATAGATTTGGCATATATCTGTTTCTGTAGGGTGACCATACGTGCCATTTTTCCCGGACGCTTCCTGGCCAGAATTTCTACATTGCCTAAAATATCTAGGTTTTGGCTTTGTTTGCGTGCGGTGTATGACATTGGTTCCTTATGTTTTCGAAACGCTCTCGAGGTACTTTGAATCAAAGCAATATAGAAATCTTGGCCAGGACATGTCCGGGAAGAATGGCATGTATGGTCACCCTAATTTCTGCTTAGTCATGACTGATGAAGTGTTATGATGTTATTGAACAAGTTCTTACAACTTGAAGTGTCATGATGCATTATAAAATTTAATTTAACTTTATAACAATATAATATAGTCAGTAATGTTATAATGTATATTATTATAATGTGTGTGTGTTTAAAATGCTTTATGGATACTAAGTTGCTACCTGTCAACTGTGTTACTCATGTCAACTGTGTTGCTTTGTCAACTGTTATGTGTGGTTTTTATGTTATAAATCATTTAAATGTGAACTAAACCGTCAGACAAAAAGATGGTGATATCTCTGGAGATGGATGTCTTTGGTAAGGATGCCGAATAACACTAAATTCATCATACCGTGGATTTATGTTGAAGAAAGTTTCATCCTTTATGATAGCATCTCACTGAATGCCCATTATGATGCCCCAAATTCATATTTTCAAATCAGTTAGACAGATAACATAAAAAAAACTCTGGTGAAAAGACTCAAAAACCTTCAAACAAATGTGGTACTTCATTCATGTTTCATTTGACACAGCATTTGTCCGTAACACAGTTGACAAAATAATGAATCAAACTTTAATTTTCATTAACATATTTAAAAAGGTCATTAGAGCTTAAGCTTGCCAGATAATTAATTTAGCACATTAAGGAGATATATTATTCAACCACCTAGTTTATTTATCAAAAAAGAATACTCATTTTCTGACTTCTTGGCTGACCTGAAATGTACCCCTAAATATAGAATGACTCTGGTATGATATGTCACTCTAAACTACGCAAAAACCTAGTGATGCCTCTGGTTTTTTTTACAGTCTATGCTCTGTCTACGTGCAGTATTCAAAACAAGCAACAGACGAAGAGGTCAACCAATCAGAGCGTTTTTTGAGGTTTTGCTTTTAAATTTCCGTGTGTTTTATTTCTCTCCAAGCTGGCTCTGTTTGTGTGTCCGTGAGTCTGCGCACTGAGATGAGGAAATGCGTGCATCTGAAAAAGCAACACACGCAGAGCATCTTCCCTTGTAATGATTAAACCCAGTGGAGTAGAATTAGGGGGGGACGCTAGGGACGTGCCCCTACCAATATCCAGCCACTACCAAACTGTCCCTAGTAATATTTTGATCAAATAATTAAATATATGTATATGTTTTTGTCATTTCAGATGCATCTGAAACGTCATATCATAGATATTACCTAACAAGTTAAAGTAAATATGTTAGAAAACTGCGTGCTCTCAAGGATGCACATTTAATGTATGTGCGGAATGTAGTCGCACACCGGACGAGAAGCGCAGCCGCATTTAGAACAACTCACAGGTATTGCACCCAATTCAAGACAGCAGTCCAAAATGGTTAATATAAAAGCCCATTTCAGGATTGAACAAAGCTGCATCGATGAGTTTGAAGTGGTGTTTGTTTGACAAAACAGAGAAAACGGTAAATAAGAATATCTTCCTTTGTGTTTAGCAGAACAAAGACATTCATACAGGTTTGGAACAACTTGAGGGTGAGTAAATGATGACAGAACTTTCATCAGGTGTTTGGGTTTATGTCCCCACCAATGTCAAAAGCAAACCTACGCCCATGACTAAACCTGTTGTCCAACAACAAAATGGAACATTGTCACATTACTCCACAACATCAGACAAATGTTTAAAATAATTTCCTTCTTGATCTGATGTGGCTTCTTATCACAGAATGATGCAGAAATATATACTGTAATAACGGCTATGTCGATTAGCAGTGGATTATAAATATACTAATTATTAAAATACTCGAGGTGGTTTTAAGAACACAGATAAACATTGTCACAGTACAGTGTTTATTATCTTAATGTTCTTTTTGAATGTCATTCAAAGCGTTTTTTCATTCAGTTACAGCAATAGCTGGATGCTTTTCCTGAAGTGTCGTGAGTTCTGCGCGAGGGCGCCCTCAGGTGACCAGTATGAATGAAGCACGCATTACATGTGTTCATAGCACTAAATGATGGCCAATCCATAAAAATAATACTTCTGTCAAAAGAGATTTGAAGTAGACATGACAGTCCATGTTTTTGTACAGTATACAGAAGTGTACTGGAGTGTTGTTTTTTAAATAGCATTTAAAAATAGCAAAAAATAACTAACACCCCCCCCCCCCCCCCCAAACTGATGGTACTCAAAAGAAAAATCAAAGGTTGGCAGGTCTGGCTTTGAAACATGCACAAATTGACATTAAAGTGTCAATGAGTAAAACAGAAGTAAAAGGGTTAACTCCTAATTCTTTAGCAGTGTCATTTACAATCCTACCAAAGTTCTCACTTAGCCTTTTCCAATATTCCCAGCTATCCTGTAACATTACCTTAGTAGGATGTGAATTAGTATGCCCTTGAAACCCTGCCTAATAATTTACCATCAACTGCTTCCTTCTTAACTCTAAAGGAAATTCTCCCATTTCTATCTGTAATGCTGATAATGGGGTAGGTTTAAAAGCTCCACAACACAACCTCAAGGCCTGTGCCTGGATTACATCAAGCTTTTTTAACTGAGATTGAGCTGCAGAACCAAAAACCACACACCCATAATCTAACACCGATCTAATCAGAGCCACATATATTCTCTTCAATAATAATCTACTTGCACCCTCAAACATCTCATTATATGTATTACCCTCTTGCACATTTCCTCCATTCTCCTGATATGATCTGCAAATGTCAATCGTGAATCCAGATTAATTCCAAGAAATTTTAAAGTTCCAACTTTCTCTAAATCTCTCGCATACATTCTTAACTTTAGTCCCACTCCACCACTATATCAATTGCTTCCTGCATTTTCCTGGTAGCATCTTCCATATTCCTTCCCCTCTTCCACAGCGCCCCATCAGCTGTGAACAAAGACCTTCCTACATATCTTCTGGAACTGTTCCAAATACTTCATTAATCATAATGAAAAATAATGGACTTATCACACTGACTTGTGGTGTGCCATTATCAACTATGTACTGATCTGATAAATCTGCCCCAATCCTTACTTGTATTTTCCTTCCGAACAGGAAATCTTTGATCCAGTTAAACTTTTTCCTTTAACTCCTATCTTATTTAGTTTGATTAATAACCCCTCCTTCCACATCATGTCATAAGCTTTTTCTATATCGAAAAATACTACAATTACAGACTCTCTATTTGCTTGCACCTTTCTTATTTCAGTCTCCAATCTCACCACAGAATCTATTGTACTTCTTCCCTTCCTAAATCCACTTTGATAATTTGCCAATAATCCTATTTTTTCAAGGACATAAGTCAGTCTATCCGCTATCATCCTTTCCATGATTTTACATAGATTGGATGTGAGCGCTATTGGTCTGTAACTAGTAGGATTAGTTGGATCCTTACCAGGTTTTCTTATTGGAATCACTACTGCTTCTTTCCAGATAGATGGTAATTTCCCCTCTGTCCATATTTTATTATATACCTCAAAAAGCTTCACCAATGATTCTTTCCCTAACTGTTTTAACATCAAATAGAACACTTGATCTTTCCCTGGGGATGTATGTTTTGCTCTTTTTATTGCTCTACCCATCTCAGCCAAAGTAAATGGCTCATCTAACTCTTTTTTTCCTTCCTATTTACTTCATAAACATGCTGATTCAAAGTTATTGATCTCCTCCTTTTTCTGAACTATGAACCCTTGTAAATGATTCGGCCATAATCTCAGCCTTCTCCTTATTAGAAACTGCTGTTTCTTCTTCACATACCACAACTGGGTATTCCCACTTCCTCCTATCTTCCCCATCCTTTTAATCATTCCCCACACTTCCCCCACCGGCGTTCTACCCATTTCATCACAGAAATTCCTCCAACTACATCTCTTTGCTTGGTGTATTTTTCTTCTTACTACTGCTTGAGCCTTCTTGTACTGCATTAGATGTTGCCACATTATGTGTTCTTTTAAGCTTTCTAAAAGCTTTATTTCTGTCCCTTACTGCCTGATGACACTCTTCATTCCACCAAGGCACCAACTTTCGATTTACCCTGATTCTCCCCTTAGGTATAGCTTCCTCTGCTGCCACAATAATTGCTGAGGTTATCTGATTATTAATATCATCTATGATTCCCGACACCTCAACCGCACCCATTGCATCATCACTCAAATTCTTAAACCTTTCCCAGTCAGCTTTACAAAAATTCCACTTAACAATTCTATCTTCTGATCCTACTTCCAATTTCCCACCCACTGAACACAAGACGTAGTAGTGATCACTTCCCACTGTTGTTGCTGTCAACACTTCCCAATTTGTATTTCCAGCCATCATACTAGAAACTAATGTTATATCCAATAGAGTTTCCCTCCCTGTTGACACATTTATTCTAGTTCCTCTTCCATCATTTAAGCACACAATTCTCTTTCTTCCATTAATTCTTCAATTACTCTACCATTAGTATCTGTTTGTACACTTTCCCATACCGAGCTATAAACATTAAAATCTGCACACCAGATTTTTTGTCTATCTTGCCCTGGTAATCTTAGAAGCTTGTCCAGCTCCAACCTCTTACATGGGTTATAATTATTAATAATACTAATTGCCCCTCCCCTTTCCCACACCTCCACCACTATATACTCTTGATCATCTCCTTTGCCCAATACTCTTTATCAGTGGTTCTCAAAGTGTGGTACACGTACCACAAGTGGTATGTGAGCTTCCTCTAGTGGTACGCAGAGGAATCTCTGAATTATATATAAATTAGGCTGCGTGTCCACCAAAGCGATTTTTTTTCAATTGTTTTAAATGGGAGCATCTTTTTCATGCTGAGCACTCGGGTGTTTTATTCTCAGCGCCGAGAGTTGATGACAGTGATGAGCGCTAAGTTTTACCCAAATATGAACAGTCACTTTTTAGTCAGCTAACCAATCACAGTGGAGGAGGGGCGGGACTAATACCATCACACCCTGCTTGTACTATGACTGAACAACAATGGCGAAGTTAATATTGCTTGTCTCAGAGTATTTATGTCTTTACCAGATAGAATTGCTGGAGTACCATAATATTGTTATGAAAAATAATGATTGGAGAAACATTTCATTCGCGATGCGTCTGCCATATTACTTCAGCGGATATTCCATATCATAGCAACCACAGCGTCTCAACTAAAAAAAACAAAAATACGCTGCCCTCCCAAGCGCTCACAGCTGGGTGTTTTCAGCTGGCTTTGGTGGACACGTGGCATGATTGTAGTTACTTGCAGCTACACATACAACGCGTGTTATTTTTTTATTTTTGTAAGTATTTTTTATTTAAAAGTTAAATAAAAACTGTACTGTGCTTAAATAAAGATTAAATGAAAATGTACTGTAGCTACTTAAAAGTTAAATAAAAACTAAGTTACTGTACTAAAATGTTAAGTATGATACATTTTCATTTAATCTTTATTTAAGTACAGTTTTTTAACACTGAAGTACAGTACAGTTTTTATTTAACTTTTAGGTACAATATATTTTAATTTAATAATAATTTTTTTTATTTACCTGGAAGTAAGCACGGTGCAGTTTTAATGTTCAAACTGTACTTACAATGTTTTAATTGGCTGACGATAATAAATATTCTTATTAGGAATAAAACTTACTTGTTTTTTATGTATTTTAATGTTAGCATTTTTAAAAATATATATTTTTTTTATTATTATTATTATTATTATCCATCAAAAATATAGGCTCCTATCTTTAGTGATGCAGCGCGGAGAGTCGCTTCAGAAACTAGTGGCCCCGATCAGCTCCGGTGGCCATGTCGGAGCCGTAACGCGCCACAGACGTGTGCAGTGTAAATAAGGGCTAAGAGATTTATTCATCATACAGTGTAGACAGCTTCACTCATTATAACAGGAGTGTTTTTTAAAGATCATATAATACTCGCGCTAGAATGAAGTCAGTTATAATGTTCTTTGGTAATGTAAATGTTCTTTGCTCATTTTGAATAACTGAGGAAATGTAACCGTTTGATTAATTGCTCGTCGTCAAACATTTAAAAAACATTCTTCCTCTCCTGAAAGATTCGTGCATGTCTCTCGTCTCCTCAGCACCATCACATGCCCCTGCTGGCAACTCTTAACCACTTGAGAGACTTCTCGAGCTGTCTTAAATAACTGGGAGAGTAAGAGTGATTCTTAGCTTTAAAAATTTTTATAACTTGCTTTTATACTTAAGTTTAAAAGTAGGAGAAAATTTCATGAATTCTCAGCACTTAAGACTAAAATGGCACTTTGAGAAGCTTGATAAATACGGGCCCAGATTCACAGACGATCGGCTTTAGTGAGATTCACAAAAATGATTTCATTAGGCCCTCATCTAGCGATCTCGGTGCTCCAAACAGTAATTAAACATCTAAAATTATCTTTGTCTATTTTCTGAGAGATCTACCATCCTAAATCTATCCTTAATTTTAAACAGTTGTGTTTGTCCGTATGGAAGAAGAGTTTAGGCTGATTTTAGCTGTTTGTTTTTCTCCAGCAGGGGGAAGCAAAGCACTTGCGTCTGACATTTGGTTTCGGTTTTGAAAGGAACATGCAGGAATGAGAATATAAAGTACGGGACTTAATTTATATTAAAATAGTTATTAAGAGCGATAAGCCTCAAATAGGATCATTTAAAATAATCATTTAAAACCCTGTAGAGATTGATGCTAGAGGCCGTGGTCTTTAGCCTCCTTGTTAGAGCCCACGCTCCGGCGTGTGATCTAACAAGGAGGCGAAAGACCACGGCCTCTAGCATCAATCTTTACAGGGTTTTAAATGATTATTTTAAATGATCCTATTTGACCGTCAAATCCCGCTCGGAACGGGGTGAGTAGGACTGGTTACATCAGCAGGAAGAATGGGTAAACTCCGGGATCCTGACACTCAGTATGGCCAACTGTACATGTGCAGTAAACATTAGTTTCTCAATATATCTCCTCCTCTCAGCTTCACACGGTGCTGAAATAATCCTTTGACATGGTATAATAAATCTTTCCTGTCACTGATTAAACAAACATTTCACAAGAAATACTACATTTCTTGGCAACAATTAAATATGTTCATTTAAATTAATGAATTATTTGCTGACAATTGCAATACTAACTCAAAACTAACAATGTTTATCCACATAAGGATACAATAACTACATAAAATAAAAAAGGCAGTCGAATTCTGGCAGGCAGTTGAAATTCAGCACAACACCGGCACCTTTTTCACTTTAAAAAAATAAAATGTGCTGAAATAATACAACCCCAAATCAGAAAAAGTTGGGACAGTATGGAAAACGCAAATAAAAAAGAAAGTAGTGATTTCTAAATTTACTTTGACTTGTATTTCATTGCAGACAATATGAACACAAAATTTTTCATGTTTTGTCTGGTCAACTTCATGTCATTTGTAAATGTACATCCTTTCCTGTCATTCAGACCTGCAACACATTCCAAAAAAAGTTGGGACAGGAAAGCATTTACCACTTTGTAATGTTGCCATTCCTTTTCACAACACTTAAAAGACGTTTAGGGACTGAAGACACCAAGTGATGAAGTGTTTCAGGTGTAATTTTGTCCCATTCTTCCTGCAAACAAGTCTTAAGGTGGGCAACAGTACGGGGTCTTCGTTGTCGCATTTTGCGCTTCAAAATGCGCCACACATTCTCTATTGGAGACAGGTCGGGACTGCAGGCGGGCCAGTCAAGTACCCGTACCCTCTTCCTCCGCAGCCAGGACTGTGTAATGTGTGCAGAATGTAGTTTTGCATTGTCTTGTTGAAATATGCATGGACGTCCCTGGAAAAGATGTCTTCTTGAAGGCAGCATATTGTGCTGCAAAATCTCTATGTACTTTTCAGCATTAATGGTGCCATCACAGAAGTGCAAGCTACCTTTGCCAAGGGCACTGACACAACCCCATACCATGACAGACCCTGGCTTTTGGACTTGTTGCTGGTAACAGTCTGGATGATCCTTTTCTTCTTTGGTCCGGAGCACACGGCGTCCATTCCTCCCCAAAAATACCTGAAATACTGATTCATCTGACCACAGTACACGTTTCCACTGTGTGATGGTCCATCCCAGATGCCTCCGAGCCCAGATAAGTCGACGGCGCTTCTGGACACTGTTAACATAGGCTTCCTTTTGGCACAGCACAGTTTTAACTGGCATTTGTGGATGTAACTACGTATTGTGGTACTTGACAAAGGTTTGCCAAAGTAGTCCTGAGCCCATATGGTGATATCGCTTATAGATGAATGAGGATTCTTGATGCAGTGCCGCCTGAGGGATCGGAGATCACGGTTGTTCAGCTTAGGCTTGCGCCCTTGTCCTTTACGCACTGAAATTCCTCCAGATTCCTTGAATCTTTTAATTATGTTATGCACTGTTGAAGGTGAAATATCCAAATCTCTTCCTATCTTTCTTTGAGGAACATTGTTTTTAAACATTTCAATAATTTTCTCACGTATTTGTTGGCAAACTGGCGATCCTCGGCCCATCTTTGCTCCTAAAGGACTAGACCTTTCTTCGATGCTGCTTTTTTACCAAATCATAATTACAATCACCTGTTGACATCAACTGTTTCAAATCACATCATTATTTAACCAATTTACCTCATTACTAGCCCTAAATTGCTCCTGTCACAACTTTTTTTGGAATGTGTTGCAGGTCTGAATGACAGGAAATGATGTATATTTACAAATGACATGAAGTTGACCAGACAAAACATGAAATATTTTGTGTTCATATTGTCTGCAATGAAATACAAGTCAAAGTAAATTTAGAAATCACTACTTTCTTTTTTAATTTGCGTTTTCCATACTGTCCCAACTTTTTCTGATTTGGGGTTGTATGATTACAGGGAAATTTTGGTGAACATGATTTGTATTATTAATTGTTTTACTGATCTTGTTTGTTTGGTGAAAACATTGAAACTCATTGTGGATGAAGAGCAGCTGTCACACATTTGAGAAATATAACAGGCTGCATGTCTGAGATTTGAGGGGTTTTCAGCAGTGCTTCAACAATGAAACATCAGCTCTGAAAATAATCCTCATCAGATGTCTTGATCAGTTAGTTGATATGTGTTACAGCAGCAGAAACACATCAAGCTCTGAACAGATTGATGCTTTTCTCCTGCTGCTGAAGTCAAATATGTTCAGTAAGACACAAGAGCATCAGTGAGCTCAGATACTGATTATGCTCATGAGGATCACTCTTCAGATCTTCTTCACTACAGTCAGTAAACCATCACTTTATGGATTCAGAAGAAAAGGATCCTCCACAAACTGCTGCAGCTCCACATTCTCTTCAATCTCATTGTGTGTGTAGCGTTAAGATGTGTTTTCACTGCAATTACTGGAATAATAATCACAATATCATGTAATTTGTGCTCTTATGTTTCCATATGCAGGTGTGAAGTCAGTTTGTCATTATGGAGAACAGAGAGAGATCTTCATCTCCTGATCACAGCTGTGTGTCTCTGAAGAGTGACAGATCAATGCCTCTTCCTACTGAACCAGTGACCTCTGACCCCAGGTGAGATATAATCCAGTGTTTAAGTCAATTCATGCTGCACTGATAAACACTGACCAGCGTGAACAATCACTGGATCACAGTACATCATTTCTCAGATGCTCCACGAGTCGACAAGTGCTGCTTCAACATGTTCAATCAGAGAAAACACACACTGAGCAACAGGAGTTACACAATCTGAACGATGAGTCTGTTTCCACTATTTAGTGAACCGACCTTTAGTCAACACACTGACTCACAATTAGAGCTGCAACTAACCAGTATTTTCAGACTGATCAATCTGTTGACACTTTTTTTTTTTTTTTTATTCATTGGATGAAAAAGTTTAAAATGACTCATTATTAAAATGTATATTTTCTTAAACTAAAAATAAATTAATTTTAATCATTACTTTAAAAAATGTTTTACCTCATCCTGGCCAATGTTGTCCTCCAAACAATGTGCAATATAAAGACTATGAAAACTAATATAGTCAATGTATCCATGTAGGATATGCTATACATTATGTGCAAAAAAGGTTAATAAAAACATAACATTCTAAACAAAAAATATCTGATTGCTTACCATTAAATGCAGAAGATAATGACTAAATTAAAAATGATAAACAAAAACAAACGCACAAAATGTTAACTTGTTCAAGGTTTGAGAGACACACATTCACTCATTTGAACATAGAAATTATATTCTGCTGCTCCAACAGTTACTGTTACTGCTCAAATAAAAATACCATTACGGACTCCAAACCTACATTTAATTTCTATCAAGGAATATTTTAGCAAAATGTACATTGCATTCAGAATACCTACATATGGGGCCAGGTGTACTATCAGCTTGCATCAGCGCGAACCGTCATTTGGTGTTAAAAAACTACTGTCAGGAAAGACGTGCAGTGGGAAATTAGCACTGAAAAACTGTGGACAGTTATTTTAGCGACTCACGTTATTGACTATGGATTTTAAGGAACTTTCCTTTCGATCTGTAAATTTATGTATTTAAATGAATCACGCAATGCAATTTACTAAGATTTGCACTCGTCACTTCACTGGTATTTGCAGCATTATTTAACGCCCACAAAAAGCACATCTTAAAGGGTTACTCCACTCCAAAATGAAAATGTTGTCATTAATCACTTACCCCATATCGTTCCAAACCCGTAAAAGCTTTGTTTGTCTTCGGAACACAATTTAAGATATTTTGGATGAAAACCGGGAGGCTTGTGACTGTCCCATTGACTGCCAAGTAAATAACAATGTCAAGGCACAGAAAAGTATGAAAGACATCGTCAAAATAGTCCATCTGCCGTCAGTGGTTCAATCTGAATTTTATGAAGCGACGTGAATACTTTTTGTACACAAAGAAAATAAAAATAACGACTTTATTCAACAATTCGTCTCCTCCGTGTCACCGTAGCGCCATTTTGGAGAATATCCACTGAAGGCAAACTGCGTATGCTGTTCTGTGTCAGCCGCACCACACGGTAGGGCTGCACGATATATCGTTTCAGCATCGATATCGCGATGTGTGCATCTGCAATAGTCACATGGCAGGATGTGCGATGTTTAGTAGGCCTATACTTTTCGTTATATATATATATATACTGATTGTTTTCTTTGCTCACACACAGACACTGCATCTACACCAGATGCAACAGCTGTACAGAGATATCCATTTTTAAATAAATTTAGTAGCAGAGCTACTGCCAGATTTCCGTGCTGGAAATCCATTTATCCTTTGCTGAAACTTCCGCGTTGTCGAGGAGCGCGCTGATCACGGTTGCTTAGCAACGGCAGAAGCCACGAAAGCGCAAGCTCCAGATCGCTTTGGAAAGAAGGAGAAAGCAGCGCGGCTGGCGTTTTCCATGCGTTTTTAGCCACGACATGTGAACGGCCTATGGCCCCAAAGTCTGTCTACACTGGACGCGACAAAGCTACTGTTACAAATCATTTGAAATTGTGTAAGCACATCATAAATAGAGCGAGGCATCAGTTAGAGCGGGGATTTAGAGCGGGAATTTGTCGCGCCGCGCATGCATCCAATGTAGACAGACAGCATCACTGATTATGGGTTCTACAGTATTTTGTGGCGTCGCGCGTGTCAGGTGTAGACAAGGTAAGAGCCACGCAGATGTTATGGTTGTAATTGTTTATTTTCTATGCTGATTTACTCACCTATAAAATCACCCCAATCATTGATTTTTTTTTTTCCAAACAGAGATATTAAAATCATCTGTTTTTTTTTTCTTCTTCATATCGCAATATGTATTGCAGAAAAACAAAATATCGCAATGTGAGTTTTTTCTAATATCGTGCAGCCCTACCACACGGATACGTCTTCTACGTGTATTTACGCTTTGATTTGAATGAAAACAGCGTATCCTTGTGGACACAGAACAGCATACGCAGTTTGCCTTCAGTGGATATTCTCCAAAATGGCGCTACAGTGATGCAGAGGAGATGAATTGTTGAATAGTGTTGTTATTTTTATATGTTTGCTCTGCGCTGAGGAGAACAGGTCTCAAAAGCATTAAACAGCAGACGCGTCTGTCAAAGCGCAACAGAACAAACCGCAGTAAACACTTGTGCTTTTGTCTGAAGAGCTGAATATAAAGCACTCTGATGTTTCAGACGACTTTCTCCTGCATCTTTCACACAGCAGGGGAAAACACATCTTTTCCATGCATTTATCCATAGAAATGTGTTATTCTCTAATATAAAGTGATGTGACTGAAGGATGATTTCTGCACACAGCTTTCAGACGAGACTAATCAATAATCACACTCACTGACGGTTATTATTATAATTGATTTTATCAGTTATTGTTGCAGCCCTGCTTATAATAAATGAAACAGCAGACAGAACTAAATGAATAATGATTTATGTGTGTTTATCAGGATCTTCAGGAAGAGGAAGAGATCTTCATCTCCACATCACAGCTGTGTGTCTCTGAAGAGAGTCAGATCCATGCAGCATGATCCTCCTAAATTCATTGATGAAGCAGTGACCTCTGACCCCAGGTGAGGATAAACGTGTAGTGATGATTGAACTGATTTATGGGAGTCAAAAACACACTCAATGCACACAGACAGGACTCGACACAAACACATGTGGGTAATTCTAGAATTGGGGGTACATTTTGCATCTCCCAGGTAAACCTTCTGTTATTTTTCAAAAACAAAAACTTCACTGAATCAGTTTTTAATAATAACACAAATTATATTAAGCTATCACCAAAACAATGCTTTTATGTACAGGTGCTGGTCATATAATTAGAATATCATCAAAAAGTTGATTTATTTCACTAATTCCGTTCAAAAAGTGAAACTTGTATAATGTATACATTCATTCCACACAGACTGATATATTTCAAGTGTTTATTTCTTTTAATTTTGATGATTATAAGTGACAACTAATGAAAACCCCAAATTTAGTATCTCAGAAAATTAGAATATTACTTAAGACCAATACAAAGAAAGGATTTTTAGAAATCTTGGCCAACTGAAAAGTATGAGCATGTACAGCACTCAATACTTAGTTGGGGCTCCTTTTGCCTGAATTACTGTAGCAATGCGGCGTGGCATGGAGTCGATCGGTCTGTGGCACTGCTCAGGTGTTATGAGAGCCCAGGTTGCTCTGATAGTGGCCTTCAGCTCTTCTGCATTGTTGGGTCTGGCATATCGCATCTTCCTCTTCACAATACCCCATAGATTTTCTATGGGGTTAAGGTCAGGTGAGTTTGCTGGCCAATTAAGAACAGGGATACCATGGTCCTTAAACCAGGTACTGGTAGCTTTGGCACTGTGTGCAGGTGCCAAGTCCTGTTGGAAAATGAAATCTGCATCTCCATAAAGTTGGTCAGCAGCAGGAAGCATGAAGTGCTCTAAAACTTCCTGGTATACGGCTGTGTTGACCTTGGACCTCAGAAAACACAGTGGACCAACACCAGCAGATGACATGGCACCCCAAACCATCACTGACTGTGGAAACTTTACACTGGACCTCAAGCAATGTGGATTCTGTGCCTCTCCTCTCTTCCTCCAGACTCTGGGACCCTGATTTCCAAAGGAAATGCAAAATTTACTTTCATCAGAGAACATAACTTTGGACCACTCAGCAGCAGTCCAGTCGAGACGCTTCTGACGCTGTCTGTTGTTCAAGAGTGGCTTGACACGAGGAATGTGACAGCTGAAACCCATGTCTTGCATACGTCTGTGCGTAGTGGTTCTTGAAGCACTGACTCCAGCTGCAGTCCACTCTTTGTGAATCTCCCCCACATTTTTGAATGGGTTTTGTTTCACAATCCTCTCCAGGGTGCGGTTATCCCTATTGCTTGTACACTTTTTTTCTACCACATCTTTTCCTTCCCTTCGCCTCTGTGCTTGGACACAGAGCTCTGTGAACAGCCAGCCTCTTTTGCAATGACCTTTTGTGTCTTGCCCTCCTTGTGCAAGGTGTCAATGGTCGTCTTTTGGACAACAGTCAAGTCAGCAGTCTTCCCCATGATTGTGTAGCCTACAGAACTAGACTGAGAGACCATTTAAAGGCCTTTGCAGGTGTTTTGAGTTAATTAGCTGATTAGAGTGTGACTCCAGGTGTCTTCAATATTGAACCTTTTCACAATATTCTAATTTTCTGAGATACTGAATTTGGGGTTTTCATTAGTTGTCACTTATAATCATCAAAATTAAAAGAAATAAACACTTGAAATATATCAGTCTGTGTGGAATGAATGTATACATTATACAAGTTTCACTTTTTGAATGGAATTAGTGAAATAAATCAACTTTTTGATGATATTCTAATTATATGACCAGCAACTGTATATTAAGGGACATTTTGTCTTGAAAATAATAACTGAAGGACTGTCACTACACCTATTATTGACTGTCTTTGCCTCCTGATTCTTGCATTCAGTTTGAATAAGTAAGTCTAATTTTCATATTTTTGCATTTACTCTAAGTTGCATAAAAAATTGCCTAAAATATCAAATTTTTGTAATATTTGTAAATTCATTAATAAAA